>CM037874.1:45049301-45116801 GCA_021292105.1 Anadara kagoshimensis
TATCACCAGTTTTTAGTGCGATGAGGGCAATGTACAAGGAGTGTTCTTTGAAGTGCCACGTCTGCCATGACATCGGGACATCAGTTTTTAAGATCTCTTTCGAAGGACCCTGTGACTATTTTTTTCTAAATCTGTAGCACTTTGCAAACAATTAACTATTACATATTTTTAAGTCTTCTTCAGACCACAACCGAGATTCGAACCCACGATCTCCCCACGATCTATCGATTAAGCTACCGTATTGGTAATAAATCAAAGGGACTCGCTATTAATTATCGATAGAATGACTAGAATGTAAAATTAAATAAATAAAACTCTGATGTATCAAATCACTTTTATTTCATTGTAATTATATAAAACAATTACAAGGTGATCAGACTACCACTGAAATAGCTGGGGGTATTATATGTTATCCCGGATCCTTTGACCCAGACTCTGTCCCCTTTGATCAGCTGAACCATCAATGTTAGGGACGCTGACGGGTAAGTTGAACTATGCGCTTGAGAGTACAAATAGGCTAGTTGTACATCATTTTTCATTATATAACCGTTGGCATAAACCTTGTTATAAGCATTTAATGTAGCGCTGAACATATACATCCCATCTTTTGGACAATAAAACACTCCTGCGTTGCTACGGTAACCTCCGCCGACGTTAGTTATAACCTTCTTAAACACCAAGACTGAAGATGTTGTTACCTGTGTGTCCAACTTGGCAGAGCTCCGTATGCCTTTCTGGTGTGGTTTGCTAAAAATAAATATATAAAATATGTTACCAATGAGTAGCAAATAATAACGTTGATTCATTTATATGTTTTTTATAAAACTAAACTGAACTAAAACAAGATCAGCCGATGTTACTGAGCTAGACATTTTCGTATATTAGGTTTTTGCCAAATTTTTAAAACCTCTTTTATTTTTCATCAGAATCTAACGGGAATAAAAAGCGAGACAAATGAAATGTTGCCAATGACATATACATTCTCTGTTTGGGATCGAACATATAATTGAATTTTATTACACTGTGAATGTAATGTGACTTTCGTCGACAGCGTGAAAATAGGATTCGCCAATGTACCAAGTGATACCCCGTAACGTTTCTGCTGAAAAATTATTTACATTGAAAATTGAATCGCTTCAGTTCACATTCCCGTTAAAAATCAAGTTATTTCGGAAAATTACGATGTAAACGTTTTCCGAAACGTTCTGCACAGACGTTAAGGGGTATTGATCACGGCGAACTTCATCGCAAAATCAAAGTAATTTTCGTCGACGATTTCTCAACTTAACATTTGCGTTATCGCATGATCTAAATATTAATAGTTGAATTTAGCTGCAAAAGGAACATTTTAATTAATTGATATCTTAAGGGGTTCTAGTCTTCTATAGACTAGATACCTAAGCAATAATCAACCAGAATCTCTCTCTCCGATAATTGCATCTTACTGTATACCGTTTTCGGTGGTCCCACACTATAATTATATATAATCGCTTTACATTCTCTACTTTGCTCAGTCTGTTTCAATCGATTGTGGTTGAAAGCGTTCTCTGTAGAGGCAATAGGTGGCCTACTCTACAGAGGTGTCTTTAGCATGCACTGAGACACCGGACCTCGGTTTTGCGTCTCATCCGAAAGACTTCTAATATCGAACTTTTTACAGTTCTAGTACCGGTATGGACAGGAGAAGAAAATTATCTCAGAAAAGTCTCGAATTAGGTTCGAACTCACATATCTTGTCTCTGAAAGCCAGTGATAGTACCACTCGGCCATGTCCGCCCATTACCGGTTTAGTTGCAGAATCACGTCTAACTTTGAAATCTTCAATACAACCAAGTGTAATCCGAAGCAAGCTACAAGACGACTTGAACACATAGCAGTATGAAAGCTTTATGACAGAATAACAGTGGTATATACAGTATATAAAACTTACCAATTTGATTTTGTAATGTCACTACTTAATTCTGGAACAGTTTAATTTGTTTTGAACTTTTCGTTGTAAATCTGGATAACCTTTGCTTCAGGCCCTTAGATACAGTCGACATGCTTTTTCTAAAGTGAGTTAATTCCTTTTTTACGTCATCTTTTGTAGCCAATCGGACTTCCTCTTTAAAATCTTTGACAAGTCCTTCTAATTTTTTCTGTAAAAACTTCGTGTCGTGTAGAAGTGTACTTCTTTCTTTCAGTTCACGCTTCACATCATCGAGTTGATCTTCCATTTTTCGAAACTTTTCCAAAACTGATTTTCTTTCAAGATGTTCGGCAACCATTTGTCGGACAACATCACGTATCAAACCATCTGAACGTTTACTTCTCTGGTATCCCGGTAGATCGACCGTACTTCCGCTAGTACCATTGATGATAAACATCGCGGCGATTAAAACTGCGCCCAAATTTAAACAAGCCATCTTTGTTTGAAAACTAGTGTTTTCAGATTGAAACATTAAAGTTTATGGTGATGTTTCTGCCTTTACAATAATTTTATATTGTTCTAGGTGGTTAATTACTTACTTGCGTGATACGAAAAAGGAAGTATGTAGGTATCGTTTTGCAATTTGAACTTGTTTACGCACCAGATTGATATCCGGTATCCAGAACAGCTGTGTCGTAAGAACGCCAACGATTTAACCGGAACTAATATTTGAAAACTTGACACTAATTAAAGATGATACTATTAATATTATTATTATTATTTTATTATTTAAATGATCGGCGTCCAGATAAAAATATAGCTGTAATAAGCTTAGCATGATTTTCAAAATAACACCATTAATCTATAATTTAAAAGCTAACAAAATTACTGAAAATTAAAATTAAGGCGATGTTAGGATTTCAGTTAAGAATACTGTAGTTTACTTTTTATCGCGAGGTATTTATTAACGCGTATTTTCGTGATGACTGTTAGTCCCAAATTCAAATATCACGCGATTATTTTCAAAGTCGCGAAAATATATTACATGCCGGCAATACTTTATGCATGACCGGAAATGTTGTGATAAAACGTCTTAAGAAAGGGAGATATTGTATATCGATGGTCATTTTTTAATTTTCTTATGGATTGTGGTCATGATTTTAAAACATTGACCGTTAGGGTCGGCGCGCGAAATGTGATTCTCGCGAATTCAAAGTAATTTTTAGTATATAGATAGTTTCTTGTGAAAATTGGACAAGGAGCTGGTCTAAAATGTTCTATGTTTTCCTTTTTTCGCTATACCAAATAAAAGAAGGTTACCTAATTAAATCTACAAAAATACATAAAAAACAAACTAATCCATATCACAACACTCATAATAAACAATACCAGGAAAATAATTTGAAGTCTTTCTTTGAAGATGTCTAAAATATGATGTATGGCAAATCCGGTTAGGTGGAAAAAGGGACATGTTTCAGGACAGCTCCAAAATATTTTAAGAACGCCGTTAAAAAGCCTTTACATATCAACTTAAGTTTGAAAAATCAAAACTAGTTAGATTATAGATGCTGTTTTGCATTGAACATAATTCTGACATAAAACGAAGTTATATACCCATGAGAAAAGAAACAAAAATAGTATACATTAGGGAGTACCCCTTTGTACTATTATGGACCAAGTTTTAATTGTAATAAAAATATAAAATTACTGAAACTTAACAGAAAATATCAAATGTTAGAACTTTAAACAAACATGTATTTTTGTCAGTTTTTTCCGGTCGTTTATTTTTAGGTACAAGCTGTATTTGTTTGTGTTATGTAGATTATCCACATGTAAACAGCTTTTTGTCTTTCTTTTTTAGTTAAGAGCGAATTAAATTATTACGTTGACGAAGTGCCCTACCAGAAAGCATGAAGAAAAATCCAAACTAGTATACATTAGAGAGTACCCATTTGTACGATTATGGAGCAAGTCTTAATTACAAAGATAGAGACTCACTGTTAATTAACAGAAAAAAATAAATAAATTTCCAGTTGTAAAAAGGTTAGTACGTTAAACTGACAAATTGCAATATTTGATATATTTTTGTAATTTTTTCCCGATGGTTTCTTTTTAGATACAAGTTGTATATGTTATGCACATAAGCTAGTTGTCTCATGTTGACCGAGATCTAGATAGAGATTATATTGAACCTGAAATAGATGTCAATATATACGTCTATATTTTGAATTTTATCAATAAAAAACTATAATTAAAAATTGTTGTCGGGGCACATTCTCGGCAACTCTGCGAATACTGCGAATATGGTCAATTTTCTGTTTATTTTGTGACATGCATATGTAAATAGGGGAAGGTGACACTAATAGTCAGACCAATAATTCACTGCAAGTGATAAGCTATATGCAGTTTCAATGTATACATGTGAATAAGGACATGCGACTCTGACGTCCTGATCGATATGCAAATTAAGGTCATAGTTCTGTGGGTAGTTCTGTCTTGACGATAGTAGATACAATTTTATTGTTTTTATTATTTTTCTGCTTTTTTCATTTTTTAAATGTTTCGTACTGTTGTTTCCATTTTATTACAGGTTTTGTTTATGTCCGTGGTGAGAAGTGCATACTATCTAATTTTTATCAATGTCATATCGCTGACGAAGAAAGACTGCAAAGCATTTGTATAAATCTTTTGTTTGATCGCATCTTTCACATTTATGGTACCAAATGAAACTTAAAATCATGAAAAACATTACAAGTCGTCGGTTTTAGGCATTCATTTCATGAAAATCTCGGACAGAATATAGTTCACAATGTGGCCCATACATTTTGGTTAAAAGCGGAAGAATGGTCAAGGGAAAAATCACTTCGGAAATTTATTTATGAACATTTGAAAAAAATTATAAAATTGTATCTTGAATCTTGCGGTTTCGTATTGAATATTTTTTCTTCTTTGGTTAATTTTTTAATCAACAAAGGCAATGGTCAGTATGCGGAGGCGTAATCTGGTTTCCCTACATCAATTTATATAATAGTTGTCTATAGGTACTATAAAAAAAAACCTATCATACATACAAATGGAAAAAAATAAAAATTATATTGGAAATATAATAATAATGTAATATTTTGTATCTGTATGCTATATGTTTTTGATCAGCAGTATGGAAGGGCAATACAACTATTATGTCACAAAATAATTATAATAATAAAAATAACAAACTAAGTATGCAATAATTGTGTATTATTGTCAGAAATATACTTTTGTCTAAATGTGCTGCTAGTTAAGATTTGAAAATGCTCAAAATTAAGGTATACTCCCTCATGCAAAATATTTCCTTAGCTAAATTTGGTAAAACATATTTTGATCATGTTGGTATCTTTACAACATCCTATTAACAATTTTAGATTTATAATTTTGTGGAAGCATTACTGATGAGGAATTTTATTTCAAAATGGTCGTCTAGTTCTGTAAAATTAAAACTAGTATAATATGTAATTTTAAACCTCTGAGCCTGTACCTCTGCTGGTTGCTGATGCCCCAAGGATATCACAAACTCAGTGTGCAATAATTGTGTATTATTGTCAGAAATACACTTTTGTCTAAATGTGCTGCTAGTTAAAATTTGAAATTCCTCAAAGACTAAGGTATACACCCTCATACAAAATATTTCCTTAGCTAAATTTGGTAAAATATATTTTGGTCATTTGGGTATTTTTTCAACATCTTGATAACAATTTAAATTTTATAATTTTGGTGCAAGCACTAACGATGAGGAATTGTATTCCAAAACGGCCGCCTAATACAATAAAATTAAAACTAACTGTATAATATGCAAAAACAATTTGATATATTTTGCCTTTTCATTTTTATTTCGCGACATTGAAGGTAGACTCCGTTTCATAGCCTGAATCATTTCGCCAGTTAATCAACGTAGATTGAATGTTTTAGTATGCAGGTCCTGATTTCACATTTATTTTTAACTAATATTTCTCTTAACTTAATTTAATCTTACAACTTAAAGCAAAAGTTTCTAATATCAGAGACGAATATTTTTAACATGATTAAAATGTCGATGTAATGAGCTTAGAAGAAAACTTAAAAGCTACACATTAAAATCACGAATGTTGACCAAATTCCTTACTTGATCTTCCTTACTTGTATTGGATTCCTAAACTCCATAAAAATCCATACAAAGAAAGATATAGAGCAGGCTCATCTAAATGTACTTCTAAATCATTATCAGTAACTCTAACACAAATTTTGACAATCGTCAAAGATGGTCTTCAGTCTTATTCAGAAGATGTATATTCTGCATCTGGAATCAACCAAATGTGGATTCTCAAAAATTCTAAAGAATTACTTGAACATCTTGCTTCTAATACTTTATCTCATGTAAAAAGTATAAAAAAAACCTTTGGTTTTTCTACAGTATACACCACTATCCCTCATTCTGAATTGAAAAAGTCTTAAAGAAATTATTTACTTGTCTTTCTTTTACAAAATCGGTAAGCCAAGATGCTAAATAGGGATTCTGGTTCTTTTGTCAAGCATCATATGGATTCCAAACAAAAATATACTGAAGATACCTTCAACAAAATGTTGGAATTTTTGATAGATAACATATTTGTTGTGTTTGGTAATATAGTTTTTCAGCAAACAATCGGTATACCAATGGGTACAAAGTGTGCACATTGCTTGCTGATTTGTTTTTTATTCTGATGAAGCAGAATTTATGCAGAAGCTTGTTAAATCTGGAGAGAAGACAGTTGCCAAATCATTCAAGTCAACATACAGATATATAGATGAAGTTCTGTCTCTTAACAATCCTAAATTTGGAGACTATGTAAATGTAATCTATCCTAGTGAGCTTGAAATGAAAGACACACGACTGAGTCCTCAAGTTCTGTTTCATATTTAGACTTATACCTGAATTATGACGCACAAGAAAGGCTACATTTGAAACTTTATGACAAACGTGATGATTTCAATTTTTCTATTGTCAACTTTCCTTTTTTATACAGCAATATACCTGCTTCTCCTGCTTATGGTGTATTTGTTTCCAAATTAATACGCTATGGTATAGCTTGTTCCCACTACGGGGAATTTGTACAACGAAGTAGGCTGCTTGCAAACAAATTGTTGACTCACTGATATGGCAAGGCTAGGCTTAAAGTTTTATGGCCCTCATCACAGTATTCTTGATAAGTTTGATGTCTCTGTGTCCAGGATTACCCTGGATATATTTGACGTCTCATACATCCATGTTCCTTTCAAACAATTTTGATTACACACGTGGCGGATGTAGCAAGCTAAACAGGAGGTGCTCACCCTTCTGGAGAACCCGGCCTCACTTCCCTGGTGTAAGTTCAGGTTCAGTCTAACCTGACTTGTCAGTTCCAAAGTTTTTACTTTGCTTCTGGATAGTGATTCGGACATGGATTAGTATGTTTGTTTTTGATTACTACCAAATGTTTCCTTTTCTCAAAGTAACAAACTAGTGAAATATCTTTAAATATTAAATACAGGCAGATTGATATCAGACGGATTATCTGATGAATTATCGTAGCCCTAGATCGTGTTTTATAACTGTGAAATTTTGACAACTTTTCTTTTTTATCTATGATACGAACAAGTGAAGACCCATCGATCAACATGTTGCAATGATCAAACATAACTCAGATTGATTACAGATTATTAGTTAGAGATCCATTTGCCCCATAATTGTTCATGTATCAAAATGGACTGAAATAAAATAAAATAAAGATATTTATTTATTTATTTATCTATTTATTTATTTACCTTTTCCATTTTTTTATTTTGTATTGGTATTGTGGTTAAAGGTTTTAGCCTTCAAGTCCAAGACTCTCAGAAAGTTCAACTTTGGTCGACAGCATACAAGAAGGACGTTTAGCTTACCATGGGGATCTACTGATTAGATTTGTGCCAGTATACTAGACTGAATGATCTGCAATGTCCATCTGTGTTATTGCGGACAATCGTATTAGCTCTTAAAAGATTACCATAAACGTGCTTGAATACAAAACAGATTGAAAACACTGACCTGTGTAAACAACACGTTTCAGTGACTCGTATTCCGATTGAAAAATGATTAAATACAATAATTATGTAATACAGCGTGTAATACGAAAATATGTCTTTTCACAAATTTGCAAAAAAAAAAAAAAAATAACAATAGAGCATAAAACCTGACGTTTTGCTATATATATGTCAATTTCTAAGGTCCAAACAGCCAAATATTATTGCATATGAGTGTTTATTTGGTGATCTCTTGAAACACGAATTTTTCTTGGTATTACCTCTAGTATTACCAATCTATTACATAGGAACGGACGAATAGACGGATTGACGACGCCTTGTCATAAAACGTACTTGATTCCTAGAAACGGGCCAATAAAATTAGATAACTATAATTTTAAAATCTTTTTCTTTATGCAATATGGCAATTATCTAGAATCTATTTGAAAGTAATACCTAGAAAACTTCCTGTTTTCAAACGATAGCCTACTTAAACAATTACAAAAAAATTACATCGTATTTTCAAAAATATTTGAAAATAAATCCAACGACTACATCTATCTGTCGTATATTATTCCGGATTGATTGACTTTGGTTTAACTGGTTTAACAACCAAATTCAGATTATTTCACTCATATCAAGACATCACTAGAAGTGGCACACATTTTGAGCTATGCAGTGAGCTCAGGACAATATCTTGGGGTCTCTTTTTAACGTGTCACGCCTGCAACACGGAACATAAGTTTTTACTTGATGGTCTCTTCTAAAGGACCCAATGACTTTTATTTCTGAAGGCCGAGAACAATCACTACATACTTTCAAGTTTTGGTCAGACCAGCCCCACGACCTACCATATATGAAGTGAGCACTCCACCAGCTGAGTTATCGTATTGTCAGTAAGAGGTTACATATAGTGATATGTGTTTTTGTAACCAAATAATTAATATAATATGATTGGTTGTTGTTTTATTTTTTACTTTGCAGTTAAGAAAACTTTAGCTATTAACGACAACATCAAGTGTGTTAATCTCTAAGGATAACTGTAATAACATTTTTTTGTATGCCCAAGATAAGCGAATTTAATGTGGTTTGAATATCGAGTGGTTTTTTGCCGTGTACTAGCGTGCAAATGGGAGGCTAGGGTGCCACAGTCAGTGCGTGTCAGACAAGTATATCACAAGTATATATTTTACTGACACCGAGTGAATCAGTCGATACTATTCCCTCTTAAAAACAAGAGTGAGATGAAGAAACAGCAAGACTCTGGTTCGAACTTGCAACCTCCCTATCTCGAAGTGAAACGAACATTCAACCACTGAGTCACTGATTGGATGTGAATGATAAGCATATACAGGTAACATTTCTAGTTTCATCGTCAACTGATGTAATTTGTATTACATGTTGAAGGAAACAGCATCAGTATCAAAACACTTCTGACGGAAACTATTATCATTTACTGTTTTCGGTTGATGTAAATTTTTCGACGCTAATGTTTTCGACACAAGTATGGATAATATCGTGAAAATAACATCCTCGCGAAATACCTAAAATACAATTTTGCGAGAATTTCTATCCGCGAAAAAACAGGTTTTACAATATATGTAGACTAAGTAAGTAACTTTTTTTCTGTAGGATGATTTATAGTCATATAATACTCAGAATCTCAAGTGTGAAAACAACATACAGCTGTCCGCTTGACCTTTTATTAGGAATACTCATGTGATAATCCATCCTATAAATGGATAGTAAAAGTGTTGATGTTAAAACATTAACTATCGAAATGTGTCCCCTATACACAAATGTACTGGTCCGTTATAAATATTTAAATAAAAGGTCAAGCAGACAGGTCATTGTTATTTGCTTATAACAAAAATAACCCTTTAGTTCTGAAAGCAAACATTTATGCCAACTCGACCAATATCTCCTCCTATTAATTGATTCATTCAATAGGTTTTTACTTCCTAGTCAAGAATATTTCACTTATATCGAGATGTCAACAGTTATAGATGAAGTAGCAGAAAATTTTATCTTTGCAGTGCGCTAAGAGCAATATTTAACAAGCCGTGCCTGTCGTATCATGGGTAATCGTTTTTCATGCTCTCTTCCGAGAGACTTCGTGACTTTCATCTCTAATAATGAGTGCTTGGACATAGAACTGTCACTACCCACTTTCAAGTATTGAGCCAGACGTGGTCGGGGTTCGAATCCATAAGCACTATACAACTGAGCTCCCGAAGTGGGAACTCTCTCTCCTCTTTTGTCAGTGGACATAAATGTAATTAAATAATGAAACTTGAAATTCGGTCAATAGTTAATTTAGAAACCTGGTAAAATCACTAATGTCAAAATCAAACATACTAATCCATGTCCAAGCCAAGATTCAACAGCAAAGTAAGCTTACAAACAAGTGATTTTTTTTCACTTTTCTAAGCATAATTTTAACACTAACAAGAAATCGCAATACAAATGAAACATTTCCGTAAAATATCTCTACGCAGAGTTAAACAATGCCTGCCAATATGAGTATTCTATATGATAAAAGGAAGGGGAGTGATGGGTTCTTTTGTTCATACAATTTTATATGTCACTTCGTTGCCTTCAGTCATTGGATATGATATTTCTTTGTCAACTACATCTCTATATGCCAGTCACTTACAGGTCGAAATAATGAGTAATGAAGTTCTGTGCCATAGTCAAGGATCTTAAGTTCACTAATATTGAAGCGGTCAGTTCATGGATGGTGCAGGAAATCGGAGTGCTTGGACACACCCTCTGACATCCGCGCAAGCTAACTCGCAAACTTTTTTACACAAGCATCTATTTCAGTTGAGTTTGAGAGGCGTTGTGATCTATAATAGCACAAGGCAATATTCGATATATGCGACTCAGTCTATTTTTATGGTTCATTACATTGTGTGTTTGTAAACGTCGTCCAGTATCAGTATCTGTTCACAGTACAGGCATGTTAAAAGTTTAATACTGAGCTTACAAACATGAACCAAATCTCAGTTGCCGAGGGAGGGTTAGATAGTTTTAAGTCGAAAATCTTCCATGAGAAAATTAGTACCTGTCGAAAATATTGTTAACAAAGGGTGGAGATGTGCAATTGTTTTGGCAATATTTTGTTAGATTAAATGTTAAACTTTTAACAGGCCTGTACTGTAGGTTCATTGATGGATCCAATCCTGAATATATAATCATCGGGAGAGAGAGCTATTTGGTTGTATTAGCAGCAATTTTAAAGGCCACATTTTAAGCCTTCTACTGATTTCAGTGCTACGCTACTTGTACACGGGCATAGATCACAAGTTTTACATATTTTATAGTTTCATATTGACTACTGTTCAAGTTATTCTGTATGTAACAAATTACGCTATTTCCATAAAAAACCAAATTAAATAGAATAAAGATTGATATTTGTTATTTATTTTTACCTAGTCGAAACTGAAAATATCTAGTCGTAAATTCTGTATGCACATCGTGATTAGCGTAAAATATATCTTCACAGGAAATTTAACATTTGTGAAAAACGCAATTGACGAAAGCTGTTGCGTATAGGAACTTAAATGTCACCAAGGACATCATTTCGGGTGTAAACGTCGCCATTTTCGCCATGATAACCCTCCCCCTCTATCGACAACATACGACAAAGGTTTTTTTTAACTTTCTGTGGGACTACAAATTGGGTTTTTGTCAGTTTCATGGACTGAGTGGTCTGCGATGTCCATCTGCGTTAATGTGGCCATAAGATTACCATAAGCGTGCTTGAATACATAACTGATTGAAAATACTGACGCGTAAAAACTCGCACACTTCATACACACGTATTGCTATTATAACTAGCTTCGCAATGAGATGAAAATGTCCCACGAATGAGCAAAAAAATTGCTGATGCGACGTTAAACAATGCACGGACAGACGGACGGATGGACGAACAACGCCTTTTCCTTAAACGTCCGCGATTTCCAGATTATAAAATTCTTTGAAATAAGAAGAAAATATGTCTTCCCTCTAATATGCAAAAAAAAAAATTGATGATTCGACGTAAAAAATGATCGGACAGATAAACGTAAGGACAAACAACGCTTTGTCATCAAACGACCTAGATTGAATGAAACGGGCATATAAAATATAACGTGAAATTCATAGGGTCGTCAATTGCACTTGATATTCGCGTGAATTTTTTATATGAGCTCGATTCACGTAATTTTCAAGTGAAATTCACATGAACAAAATTCGGATGCTCAGTTGAACGTATTGATACCTCTTGAGGGTCATTTACAGTACAGACCTGTCGAAACTTAAACCCTAAACGAAAGAAAATCAGTCGAAACTCGGCTGTTGGGTGACAAAGATATGAAAAACTTTTGACCGCAAAGTTGTCTAAAAAGAAAGATAATAGCTGTCAATGTATTGGGAACCAGGGGCGCGATTTGGTACTAATTCATAGTCTGAGCGTTAAACTTTCGACAGGCCCTGTACTGCAGGTAAGTAAAAAGAGAATTTTTTGTTGCGGCAACTTATAATTAAAAAAACGAAAGCTGTAGTAATTTTACACAGGAATTTCCTGAATTAACGTCGAATTCTCGCCCTTCAAATAAACTTCCGTGGCTCAGTTGGTAGAGTTCTCGCTCTGTAAGTGGGAGCTCGTGCGTTCGAACGTGTACCGAATCTGACCTAAGACGTGACTGTTCTTTCCCCAAACACACGGCATATCGAAATAAATGTCACGGTTCTGTTGGATTGGAACTTAAAATAAACGAGGTCCCGTGACACGGTATGCGTGGCACGATATAAAAAACCCTACTCTATAATGCCATCAGCACAAAATTCCTTCATTTTCACAAATAGCTGGCGACGTCTTCATATAAGTGAAATACTCTTTACTGGGACGCTAAACACCATTACTTAACTAAACTCATCTCAACTTGTCCTTTAAGTTGCAATATGTAGAGAATGATTGATTGATTAATTGATTGATTGATTGATTGATTGATTGATTGATTGATTGATTGATTGATTGATTGATTGATTGATTGATTGATTGATTGATTGATTGATTGATTGATTGATTGATTGATTATGTGAATTTGGTGTTACGTCCCAGTCAAAATTTTTTTACTCATATCGAGACGTCACCAGCCATAGGTGAAGGTACAAAAATTAGAACATTGACTTGTGATGTTCTTAATATGTTATGTTACTTTGCTATTCATGACTACGGAAGCCTATTAAGGTCATGAATAAAAAAAAATTAAAAGGCGTAATAACGCTAAATAAAGGCGTAATAATGCAAATAAAATACCTTTTACCCAGATTCTGTCCCCTTTGATCAGCTGAACCATCAATGTTAGGGACGTTGACGGCTTAGCTGTACTATATGCTTGAGAGAACAACATGGCTAATTGTACATCATTTTTCATATTATTATACCTCATTAAAAAAAATACGATGCTATCTGCAATTTGATTGGATCGTTGGATCATGTGATCAGGGTAGAGAAAACATCGTGTATCCCTCTGAAAACATCATATCCCACCTCTTCGGAACACACCGTGATGTCACAATGATATGACGTCATCGATGGAGAATCGGTCTTGACGTTCTAGCGTTTGCCTCCGATGAGTTCCGATAGGAGAAAAAGCAATGAATCGGAGAAGGATTGATGTTTTCAGACTGTCTTAGTAAAAATATTTTCTTTCTTTTTGTCTTTTTTATTGCCATGGTTATTTTTCGGTATAATAAACAATTTATTGCCTTTGTGTGAGGGAGATATGAACATTTGTTCACCCTTAACAAGTCACATTTCCCTCGGGCTTCGCCCTCGGGAAATATGACTCGTTGCGGGTGAACAAATGTTCATATCTCCCTCACACAAAGGCAATAAATGTATAATATATCCTAGGACAGCACCAGTATTATAAGACTGTAAAGTAACGCTGAACATGTACATCCCATCTTTTGGACAATAAAACACCCCTGCGTTGCTATCGTAACCTCCACCGACGTTAGTTATAACCTTCTTAAACACCAAGACTGAAGATGTATCACCCGTGTGTCGAATATGGCAGAGAAAGCAAATGCTCCATGTGCCATTCTGGTGTGGTTTGCTAAAAATAAATATAAAATCTGTTACCATACGTCACCAATGAGTAACAAAATTATAATGCTAGATTAATGTTTATGCCAATTTTTATAAAGTTTGGTAAAACTTAAATACTGAACTAAAATAAGATCAGTCGATGTTATTGAGCTAGACATTTTCGCATATTAGGTTTTTGACAAATTTAAAACCTCTTTTTTTTTTACATCAGAATCAAACGGGAATCAAAAGCGAGACAATTGAAATGTTGTGAATAACATATACATTTTCTGTTTGGGCTCGAACATATAATTGAATTTTGTTACACTGTGAATGTACAGACTTGCGTTGACAGCGTGAAAATATGGTTCGCGAATGTACCAAGTGATACCCCGTAACGTTTCTGATGAAAAATTATTTCCATTGAAAATTGAATCGCTTCAGTTCACATATTCCCGTTAAAAGTCAAGTTATTCGGAAAATTACGGGGTATTGATGACGGCGAACTTCATCGCAAAATCAGAATAATTTTCGCCGACGATTTCGCAACTTTACATTATTTTGAGTTATCGCATGATCTAAATGTTGATAGTTGAATTTAGCTGTAAAAAAACATTCTAAATAATTGATATATTAAAGGGTTCTAGTCTTCTATAGACTAAATGTATAGGAAATAATCAACCTGAATCTCTCTTTTCGACAATCGCATCTTACTGTATACCGTTTTCGGTGGACCCACACTATAAATATATAAAATCGCTTTTCATTCATTACTTTGCTAAGTCTGTTTCAATCACTTGTGGTTGCAAGCGTTCTCTGTAGAGGCCATTGGTGGCATACGCTACAGAGGTGTCTTTAGCATGCACTGAGGCACGGGACCTCGGTTTTGCGTCTCACCAGAAAGACTATTTTAGTATCGAACTTTTTACAGCTCCAGTACAGGTATGGACAGGAGATGAAAATTATCTTAGAAAAGTCCCGAATGAGGTTCCAACACACATACCTTGTCTATGAAAGCCAGTGATAGTACCACATGGCCATGTCCACCCATTACCGTTTTAGTTGCAGAATCGCGTCTAACTTTGAAATCTTCAATACACCCAAGTGTAATCCGAAGCAAGCTACAAGGCGACTTGAACACATAGCAGTATGAAAGCCTAATGACAATATAACAGTGGAATATAAAGTATATAAAACTTACCAATTTGATTTTGTAGTGTCACTACTTCATTCTGGAACAGTTTCATTTGTTTTGAACTTTTCATTGTAAATCTGAAAATTCTTTGCTTCAAGCCCTTAGAGACAGTCGACATGCTTTTTCTGAAGTGAGTTAATTCCTTTTTTACGTCATCTTTTGTAGCCAATCGGACTTCCTCTTTAAAATCTTTGACAAGTCCTTCTAATTTTTTCTGTAAAAACTTTGTGTCGTGTAGAAGTGTACTTCTTTCTTTCAGTTCACGCTTCACATCATCGAGTTGATCTTCCATTTTTCGAAACTTTTCCAAAACTGATTTTCTTTCAAGATGTTCGGCAACCATTTGTCGGACAACATCACGTATCAGACCCTCTGAACGCTTACTTCTCTGGTATTCCGGTAGATCGACCGTACTTCCGCTAATACCATTGATGATAAACATCGCGGCGATCAAAACTGCGCCCAAATTTAAACAAGATCGGCGTCCAGATAAGAATATAACTGTAATAAGCTTAGCATGATTTTCAAAATGACACCATTAATCAATAATTTGAAAGCAAACAAAATTACTGAAAATTAAAATTAAGGCGATGTTAGGATTTCAGTTAAGAATAATGTAGTTTACTTTTTATCGCGAGGTATTTATTAACGCGTAATTTCGTGATGACCTTTAGTCCCAAATTCATATATCACGCGATTATTCTCAAAATCGCGAAAATATATTACATGCCGGCAATCGTTTATGCATCACCGGAAATGTTGTGATAAAACGTCTTAAAAAAGGGAGATATTGTATATCGATCGTCATTTTTTATTTTTTATTTTTTTATGGATTGTGGTCGTGAATTGAAACATTGATCGTTAGGGGTTGGCGCGCGAAATGTGATTCTCGCGAATTCAAAGTAATGTTTAGTATATAGATAGTTTCTTGTGAAAATTGGACAAGGAGCTGGTCTAAAATGTTCTGTGTTTTCCTTTTTTGCTATACCAAGTAATAGAGGGTTCCCTAATTAAATCTACAAAAATAGATAAAAACATACTAATCCATATCACAACTCTCATAATAAACAATACCAGGAAAATAATTTGAGGTCTTTCTTTCAAGATGTCTAAAATATGACATATGGCGAATCCGGTTAGGTGGAAAAAGGGACATGTTTCAGGACAGCTCCAAAATATTTTAAGAACGCCGTTAAAAAGCCTTTACATATCAACTTAAGTTTGAAAAATTAAAACTAGTTAGATTATAGATGCTGTTTTGCATTGAACATAATTCTGACATAAAACGAAGTTATATACCCATGAGAAAAGAAACAAAAATAATATACATTAGAGAGTTTCCCTTTGTACTTTTATGGACCAAGTCTTAATTGTAACAAAAATATAAAATTACTGAAAATTAACAGAAAATATCAAATGTTAGTACTTTAAACAAACATATTTTTGTACATCATAAACATATATATTATTATGGACCAAGTCTTAATTGTAACAAAAATATATAATTAGTAGTATTAATTACTGAATATTAAAAGAAAATATCAAATGTTAGTACGTTAAACAAACATATATTTTTGTCAGTTTTTCCGGTCGTTTATTTAGGTACAAGCTGTATGTGTTTGTGTTATGTAGATTAGCCAAGTGGAAACAGGTTCTTGTCTTTATTTTTTACCTTCCTGAGTAGAGTTAATTCTCACAAAAATTATATTTATCTTTAAAAGGTGTCATTATATACGTCTTTATTTTGCATTTTATAAATTTAAACTATAATTTAAAACAACTATGCGAATACGGTCATCTTGTTGTTTATTTTGTTACCTGCGTATGTAAATCAGGGAAGGCCACACTAATAGTCGGATCGATAATATCAATTAAGAGAAAAAAACAAATAAAGTACAAGTTGAAAAAATGTCAGTACTTTAAACGAACAAATTACAATATTTTATATATTCTTTTGTAATTTTCCCCAATGGTTACTTTTAAGATACAAGTTGTACATTTTTTGTCATGTAAATTGTAGACATCTTCTTGTCTTCCTTTTTTACCTTCCTGAGCAGGGTGAGTTCTCACAAAAGTTTTATTGATCTACAAAAGGTGTCAATATATAAGCCTATATTTTGTATTTAATAAATTTAAACAATAATTGAAAAAATGTTGTCTGAGCACATTCCCGGCAACTCTGCAAATACGGTCATTTGGTTGGGTTTTTTATTGACATGCAAATAACCGAAAGTCACACTAATAGTCGGATCGATAATTCACTGCAAGTGATAAGTTAAATGGAGTTCTGATGTGTAAATAAGGTTATGCTACCCTGACGGCCTGATCGATAATCAAATTAAGGTCATGTTTTTGTGGGTAGTTTGTGTGCATAACACAACACATCTGTCTTGACGATAGAAGATACAATTTTATTGTTTTATTATTTTTCTTCTTACTTTCCTTGTTTCTTAGTTTTCGTTTTCATTTTATTGCAGGTTTCGTTTATGTCAGTGGTGAGAAGTGTATGTGCATACTATCCAATTTCCATCCGGTCTGCGTTCAGAAATAATGGACACCTTTATCAGTTTATAAAATAGTCCTTTTCAACAGAGAGGAATTGACATTGGATATTAAAAACGCCATCGACGCACGCGAGGCAAAAATTGTTGTCCAAATCTATTGGTAGATCCTATCTTTCAAATTTATGGTACCAAAGGAAAATTGAAATCTTGACAAACACCCGAGAGACTATTAAGACTGTCAAAATTTAACCAAGTCGTCGATTTTAGGCATGCATTTCATGAAAGTCTCGGACATGGTATAGTTCACAATGTGGCCCATACATTTTGGGGAAAAGCGGAAGAATGGTCAAGGGAAAAATCACTTCGGACATTTATTTATGAACATTTGCAAAGAAATATTGAAAAACAGTATAAAATTGTATCTCAAATCATTTATTGTTTTTTTTCGGTTACGTATTGAATGGTTTTTTCTTGTTTGGATAATTTTTTAATCAACAAATGCAATGGTTAGTATGCGGAACTGTAATCCGGTTTTCCTACATCAATTAATATAATAGTTGTCTATAGGTACTATACAAAAGAAATATCTATCATACATACAAATGGAAAACAATTTAAAAATTCTATGTGGAAATATAATAATAATGTAATATTTTGTATCTGTATGCTATATTTTTTTTGTTGCGCAGTATGGAAGGACAATACAACTAGTATGTCCAAAAACAAAATAATAATAATAATAGAATATCAAACTGAGTATGCAATAATTGTGTATTATTGTCAGAAATATACTTTTGTCTAAAGGTGCAGCTAGTTAAGATTTGAAATTCCTCAAAAGGTATACTCCCTCATGCAATTTATTTCTTTAGCTAAATTTGGTAAAATATATTTTGATCATGTGGGTATCTTTTCAACATCTTATTAACAATTTTAGTTTTATAATTTTGTGGAAGCATTATTGATGAGGAATTGTATTTTAAAACGATCGTCTAGTTCTGTAAAATTAAAACTGGTATAATTTGAAATTTAAACCCCTGAGCTGGTACCTCTGTAGGTTGCTGGTGCCCCAAGGATATAAAAAAAAACTCAGTAGACAATAATTGTGTATTGTTGTCAGAAAAATACTTTCGACTAAATTTGCTGAGAGTTAAAATTTTAAATTTTCTAAAACTAAGGTATAGTCACCCTTGCAAAGTATATCCTTAGCTAAATTTGGTAAAACATATTTGGTCATTTAGATATTTTTACAACGTCTTGATAACAGTTTTAGTTTCATAATTGTGGTCCAAGCACTACTGGTGAGAAATTGTATTCCGAAACGGACGTCTAGTACTGTAAAATTAACACTGGTATAATATGTAAAATAAAATATGATTTACTTTGCGTTTTAATTTTCTTTTCGCGACATACAAACGGCTTGAAGATAGACGCCGTTTTGGAGATTGATTTATTTCGCCAGTTAATCAACGTAGGTTGAATGTTTTAGTATACAGGTCCTGATTTCTCACTGATTTTTAACTAAGATTCCTAACAACTTTAAACAAACGTTTATAATACCATATTATCTATGAAACTTACAAGTGAAGACGCATCAATCAACATGTCGGAATGCTAAAAAATTATTTTTTTAAATATCATCAGATAGATCTTTCATTGTCTTTGTAAAGCTAATAATGCATTTACATATAAAATCCACTAAACTTCTTTAATAAAATTGGCATATTTTAAACACTAAAAGGGAATCGCAATGCACATGAAAGATATCCTTGAAATATCTCTGCACAAAGTAAAACACTGCCACTATGGGGATTCTATGTACTAAAAGCAATGGAAGCCATTGGATATGGTATTTTTTTGACAAATACATCTATATATACCACTCACGTTTTACATATTCCTAGGATATTTACATTAAACTCTTGTTATAATTCCACTCGTCTGTTGTTTATTTGTGACCTCACTCACCACAACATTTGCTTGAAGTCCCAAAATTCATATAATTTATATCTTATTATTATAAGCCTCCATCAATTCATCACCAAAACCGTCTATAACGCCTTTCTAAAACCTGATAGAACAAATGGTTGCATTTATGGAGATTTCATTGTGTTTTTTTATTTTATAAGCCGAGGTTCAATTGCGCAGTTTGGTATTAATATAGTGGTTGTAAGTTGTTAGCCTTGAAGTCCAAGACGTGGGGTTGATCCGGTCGACAACATTCGACAAAGGTTTTTCTTATTTTTCTTTCCATGTGACTTTACCAACTGGGTTCCAGGTAATTGCCATATTGCAAAAGATTTTATATTATGGTTTTATAACTTTAATATATGCCTGTTTCTAGGAATCGTGGACTTTTTATGGCAAGGCGCTATTCGTCCGTCCGTCTGTCCGTCCATTCATCTGTCCGTCCGTCTGTATTAATTTAGTATATGTTTAATATGTTCGCTGTTCGAAGCTTGGAATTTGATACCGGATAGAGAAAAGTGGAGACGACTCGGCAAAATGTCACTTTCTGCGCTCTTTTGGTTAATTGACAGATCGTCGGACACGCCCGTAATGTTCCGACAAAGGCCCGATATGCTTGAATTACACACAAAAAGAATAAAAATGACGTTACTGACACTAATACTAGTACGTCATTAGTTTCCGTGACGCTGCTTTGGTACAGTGATGTCGGCCTGTGTTGGAACATAAAAGTCATGACCGGCGATATGTCAATTGGTTGGTTGAATGCTGTTTTATGTTGGATTAGCAAGGTCCACTTATAAGCAAGGAGACATTTTTCTTATAAATCACAACCATTAAAATATACTTCACGTGATGTGCGAGTTTTACGCGTCAGTGTTTTAAATCTGCTTTGTATAGTGTGTCAAGTTTGACCTGGCCGTTTGACTTTTAATTTCAAATATTCAAAGAGACATATCCGGTCATTGTTTAATTTAGGAATTATATTAAGTTGATATATAAGAACAGATGACCGTAATACTGTTTATGGTAATGCTGTATTGCCTTCTAAATCATACAGTCTGCTATCCCAATATAATATTTAATTGATAAAAGTCAAACCACCAGGTCAAACTTGACGCATATACTCAAGCACGCTAATAGTCATGTTTTTAACCGTTAAAGCTAATACACTTCCCCACAATAACACAGATAAGCATCACAGAACACTCAGTCCAGTATACTGACAAAAACCCAACCAGAGGCCCACGACAAGTGGAAATTGTTTCTTGTTTGCTGTCGACCGAGGTCGAGTCCACGTATTGGACTTGATTTTAACCACTATACCAATATCGAATTGGGTCATTCAACCTCGATTTAAGAAAATCACCCCCACAGTAAAATCTCGATTCATCGCCCCATATGTTCTCTAAGATTTCAGCGTAGTTATAGCGGAGTTAGGTAATAAATTGACAGTGTCTTAAAGAAACACACACACACACAGACACACACACACGCACACATATAATATATATCGATTTTGTGGCTACATTTAATGAGGCGGGAAGTGAGGTGGCAAAATAAAAGTGTGACATTAAAACGAGGTATTACCGTTAATATCCCGGGATATGTAGAACACTCTTAAAAAGAACTACAGAAAATATATTATGTTTAAAATTCGGCAGTACAAAGCTGGCGAAAGTTTAACACTTAAAGTAACGAATTTCAGTAAAGTGCGCCGGATCGATACAGCTCATCTCGGTCCCTCGTTAGCTACATATCGATCTCGTCAGCTTTTCGGCAGTTGCTAGATATCTCTGGTACTTTTCGGTCCTTAGTTCTCCATATCTAACTCAAGATCCGAGCTTCCGGTCTCTGTTTTTGCGAAGTTAGCCTAATGTCTTTTGACAGGTTTGTACTGCCTGCAACCAAAAGTCATAGTATAATGGATGGACTTTTTAAGTTAAACATAACAGGCCTGTACTGTACTGTACTGAATATAATCCCTATATGTATAATCAATAAATTTAATAAATTGCAGAATTTTCACTATACTTTATTTTCAATTTTCTGCAGTTATTTAGAAGAGTGTTCTACATTTTCCCGGGATATTTACGGTAATACCTCGTTATAATGCCACTAGTTTATTTTGCCACCTCACTTCCCGCCTCATTACCAAAATCCATATATAAATCATTATGTCTTCCTTTCAAAACAGCTATCAATATATCACCAAACCCATATAATGCGAAAATCTAACCTTTGAGAACAAATTGTTGCAATTTATGGAGATTTTAATGTGGTTTTTAGCTCACCTGACCGAAAGGTCATGTGAGCTTATGGCATAGCGCAACGTGTGTATGTGCGTGCGAGCGTGGGTACCTGCGTGCGTGTGTGTTTGCGTGCGTCGTTAACACCTGTTTTCAACATCTCCTCTGGAACTACAAGACAGATTTCAATGAAACTTGGTGAGAAGTATATATGGGCCGGTGCAATCCAGATTTGTACGTTGCGTTGCCATTGCTACCATAACTAGGTCAAGATGACCTAACGGTGCACAAAACTTAAAAAAATTCTTCTGCAAAACCAATAGTTGGAGAAAAAATTGGATGTGATATTTGGCTTCTCTAGTGTCTTAAGCCTATAGTTTGTTCATTTTGTAAAATTCGGTCAAAAATAGGTTACGCGTTTTTGTGTTTAATTTTGGAAAAATCGTAAAATGGCTTCAAATTGTTATAACTTGACTGTTTGACCAGATAATGACTTGGGGTTTTCAGTTTTGACATATTCTTGTAATCATCTTCGAAATGTGGTCAAGGTGAATTGTGAAGGTCATGATTTTTTTGACCGCTGATTTTAAGTATTATCTGGGAAACTATAAACTTTTTGTATAGGCATATATACAAGAATGTAATAGATATTGATACAACGATCATTTTGATGTATAGAAAAAGGTCATTAATTCAAAAGTCAAGATTACAGATTCGAAACAATACCAAAATGGTTAATTATCTCGAAAACTATAAACTTTTTGTATAGACATGTATATTATAATATTGTTAATATTGATGTAATGATCATTTTGATATATAGATTAAGGTCATGAGTTCAAAGGTCAAGGTCACAGATGCAAAAGAATATTGAAATGGTTAACTATCTTGAAAACTATTAACTTTTTGTATAGGCATGTATATTAGAATGTTGTAGGTAATTATACAAGGATCATTTTTATGTATAGAAAAAGGTTATGGGTTCAAAGGTCAAGTTTACAGATGCAAAACAATAAATGGTTAATTATCTCAAAAACTATGAACTTTTTGTGTAGACATGTATATCCCAATATTGTTAGTATTGATGTAACGATCATTTTGATATATAGATTAAGGTCATAGGTTCAAAGGTCAAAGTAACAGATACCAAAAATCCCAAAATGACCTTGTTTCTTTTTACTTTTGTACTTTTGTTTTCACTATTTTAGCCTCAAATCGTTTCTATTATGAAAGATTTTGACATTCGAGCTATTATTTATCAGGTGAGCGTATCAGGCCCAATGGGCCTCTTGTTTAATTTTATAAACCGAGGTCCAATAACCCAGCCTTGAAGTTCAAGACGTGGGGTTGATCCGGATGACAACATACGACAAAGGTATTTTTAATTTTTCTTTCGGGCTATTTGACTTTACCAATTGGCTTTGTTTCCGTTTTATGGACTGAGTGGTATACGATGTCCAACCAAGTGAATTAGCTCTCAAAAATGACCATAAGCGTGCTTGAATACAAAGCTGATTGAAATTACTATCCCGTAAAACTCGCAAACTTTATGCACTCGTATTTCTTTTATTAAATCCTTCGTAATAAGATGAAAAAATGCCCATCCGCGAATATGCGAAACAATGGACGGACAAATAGACGGACGAACGAACAACACCTTGTCATAATATGTCCCCGATTTCCAGATTATAAAATGCACGTTATTTTCGGATGAGAACGAAAAAATAAACGAGGTCCCTTGTCACGGTAGGCGTTGGGTTCGATAAGGAACCCGACTGTATAACCACATCAAAGCAAAATTCCTGCACCTGCGACAATAACTGGAGACATCTCCATATAAGTGAACACTCTTTACTTGGACGTTAAACACCATTACCTAACCAAACTCATCTCAACTCGTCCCTTAAAGTGCAACATGTAGAAATTGATTGATTGATTGATTGATTGATTGATTGATTGATTGATTGATTGATTGATTGATTGATTGATTGATTGATTGATTGATTGATTGATTGATTGATTGATTGATTGATTGATTGATTGATTGATTGATTGATTGATTGATTGATTGATTGATTGATTGATTGGTTAATTGATTGATTGATTGATTGATTGATTGATTGGTTGATTGGTTGATTGTTTGATTGATTTGTTAGTTGGTTGATTGATTGTTTGGTTGATTGATTGATTGATTGATTGATTTGTTAGTTGGTTGATTGATTGTTTGGTTGATTGATTGATTGATTGATTGATTGATTGATGATTGATTGATTGATTGATTGATTGATTGATTGATTGATTGATTGATTGATTGATTGATTGATTGGTTGGTTTGTTTGTTGGTTGGTTGTGTGATTGATTATTTAATAATTGATTTCGGTTTATCGTCACGTCAAGAATATTTTACTTATATCGAGACGTCAGCTGCTATAGGTTAAGGTGCACAAATTAGAACGTTAACTTGTAATGTTTTTTCAATGCTATTTTCACGACGCCGGTGATGACGTTTATTAATCTAACATTTTGGTGTATGGGTGAGATAAGCTACAATTTAATCTCTACTAAATGTCAATGGTGAGATGTGCGAGTGAGTTTTTAGTCAGCTTTACAATAGTGCTTACTCAGGAGACTAATGTGCAAGTCAGTGCCCTGCAGACAAGTATATCACTCCTCAAGTCATATTTTACTGACACTGAATGTACCAGGCGAAACTCTGTCATCTTAAAAAGTGAGTGTGAGGCGATGGAAGAGTATCTCAAATATTATTGCCCTGGACTCGAACCCACAACTTCCCACTCTAAAAAGCGGACGCTCTACCACAGAGCCAAGGGTAAATACATAGTACGCATTTTTCGTCATCATGACGTATTGCATTTCTTTGGTTTCACAACCTACTGACGTAATTCGTATCACATGACGTAAACTATATTTTCGTTTATTTTATCGACGAAGTGGCTTTTTCTATTGATAAATGTGATGATTAGAATCTAATGTATCGACAAACAGCATTGACTTGTTTGCTTGACCTTTTATTAAGAATATTCATAATGTGATGATCCATCCAGTAAATTGGCAGTAATTTTTCCATGAGGTTTACGAAATAGAGCACCTTTGTTCCCCATACACAAATACACTGGTCCAATTATAAATACTCTATTTAAAGATCAAGCGGACACGACATTGTTGTTTGCTTGCTATAACAGAAGTTGCTCTTTAATTCCGAAAGCAAAAACGTTTATGCCAATTCAACTGATCACTTCTCCTATTGATTGATTGATTGGAGTTTCACGTCCTAATCAAGAATATTTCATTTATATCGAGACGTCACCATTTATAGGTGACGTGCAAGAATTTTTATCTGTGAATTGCGTTAAGAGCAATGTGCAGGGAGGGTTTTTTAACGTGCCGCGCCTATCGTGACACGGAACCACTGCGGTAGCCCAATTGGTAGAGTGCTCGCTCCGTAAGTGAGAGGTCGTGGGTTTGAGCCCTGGCCGGGTCTGACCCAAGACTTAAGAAGTGGGAAGTGACTGTTCTTTCGCCAAGCACTCGGCATTACGAAATGAAAGTTACGGTTCTTTCTGATGGGAATTTAAAATAAACGAGGTCCCGTGTCACGGTGGGCTTGGCACGCTAAAGAACCCTCCTGTATAATGCCATTAGCGCAATGCACAGGCAAAATTTCTGCACTTTCGCCTACAGTTGCTGACGTCTCAATAGAAGTAAAATATTGTTGACTGGGACGTTAAACACCACTACTCACTCACTCACTCCTATCGTGACACGGGGAATTAATTTAAAGGACGGCGTGATTTTCATTTCTTAATGCCGAGTGCTTAGTGAAAAAACAGTCACTATCTATTTTCCAGTCTCCATCAGACCCGATTAGATGCGAGCACTCTACCATCAAGTTATCGAAGTGGTCACTCTGTTTACTATTATGTCAGTGGGCATTCATGTTATTGGATAATAAAACTTGGTTCTGATAGTATATTAGAAACCTGGCAAAATCACTAATGTCTACATCAAACATACTAATCCATGTCCAAGCCGACATTCCAAAGCAAAGTAAGCTGGAAAATAAGTTAAATACTTGCAACACCAACTAAGTGAGACCGTGTACTCCGGAAGGGTAAGACGAAGGACAGTTACATGCGTTGTAGCCCAAGTCAAATATCTGCATTCAATATCTCATTTGGCAGACGAAGTGAGACCGTGTGCTCCGAAAGGGTAAGACGAAGGTCAGTTACATGCGTTGTAGCCCAAGTCAAATATCTTCATTCAATATCTCATTTGGCTGACGAAGTGCGACAGTGTGCTCCGGAAGGGTAAGACGAAGGTTAGTTACATGCGTTGTAGTCCAGATAAAATATCTTTAATCGATATCTCGTTTGGCTGACGAAGTGAGACCGTGTGCCCCGGAAGGGTAAGATAAAGGTCAGATAAATGCGTTGTAGCCTAAGTCAAATATCTCCATTCAATATCTTATCTGGCTGATGACTTTTTGTTATAAAAGTCGCAATGCATAAACAAATTAAAATGCTGACTGTTAAGCGGACACTAATAAGCAAACACGCTGTAACTTAATATAACGAAGTGTTGATCTACTGAATGGGGTTTTACGTCACAGTCAAAAATATTTCACTTATATTAAGATATCACCAGTTTTTAGTGCGATCAGGGCAATGCACAGGGAGGGTTCTTTGAAGTGCCACGTCTGCATGATATCAGGACATCAGTTTTTAAGATCTCTTTCGAAGGACCCCTGACATTTTTTTCTAAATGTATAGTGCTTTGCCAACAATTAACTACTACCTATTTTTAAGTCTTCTTCAGACCCCGGCCGAGGTTCGAACCCACGATCTCCCCACGATCTATCGATTAAATTAGAATGACTAGAATGTAAAATTAAATAAATAAAACTCTGATGTGTCAAATCACTTTTATTTTATTGTAATTATCCAAAACAATTAAAAAGTAATCAGACTACCACTGAAATAGCTGTAGATTTTATATTTATGACCTATTCCTTTGACCCAGACTCTGTCCCCTTTGTTCAACTGAACCATCAATGTTAGGGACGTTGACGGATAAGCTGTAGTATATGTATGAGAGTACATCAAGGCTAATTGTACATCATTTTTCATAATATATCCTTGGACATAACTATAAGAATAAGCCTGTAAAGTAACGTTGAACATGTACATCCCATCTTTTGGACAATAAAACACCCCTGCGTTGCTATGGTAACCTCCACCGACGTTAGTTATAACCTTCTTAAACACCAAGACTGAAGATGTTGTTACCTGTGTGTCCAACATGGCAGAGAAAGCAACTGCTCCGTGTGCCTTTCTGGTGTGGTTTGCTAAAAATCAATATAAAATATGTTACCATGCGTCACCAATGAGTAGCAAAATTATAATGCTAGGTTAATGTTTATGCCGATTTTTATAAAGTTTGATAAAACTTAAATACTGAACTAAAATAAGATCAGCGGATTTTACTAAGCTAGACATTTTCGCAAAAAAAGGTTTTTCCCCAATCTTAAAACCTCTCTAATTTTTCATCAGAATCAAACGCGAATCATAAAGCGAGACAGACGAAATGTTGTCAAGAACATATACATTTTTGTCTGGGATGGAACATATATTGATTTTTTTTACTGTGAATTTACAGACTTACGTCGAAAGCGTGAAATATGGTTCGACAATGTACTATGTGATACCCCTTAAAATTCTCCTAATTTTGTATTCTTTCATTTGAGATTGAATCGCTTCTGTTCACACATTCCCGTTAAAATCACGTTACACCAGGAAATGTCGATGTAAAGGTTTTTCGAAACGTTAAGGGGTCCTGATCACGATGAACTTCATTGCTAAGTCAAAGTAATTTTCGTCGATGATTTCGCAACTTTACATTTGCGCTATCACGTTATCTACTTGTTGATGGTTGTCTTTAGCTGCAAAGGAACATTGTAATTAATTAATATATAAAAGTGTTTTAGTCTTTTCTATAGACCAGAAATAATAAACCTAAATCTCTCTCTTCGACAATTGCATCTTACTGTATACGGCCCCACACTATGATTATATAAAAAAGCTTTACATTCTCTTCTTTGCTCTGTTTCAATCGCTTGTGGTTGACAGCGTTCTCTGTAGCGGCCATTGGTGGACTACTCTACAGAGGTGTCTTTAGCATGCAATGAGACACGGAACCTCGGTTTTGTGTCTCACCCGAAAGACTATTCTAGCATCGAACTTTTTACAGCTCTAGTACCGGTATGGACAGGAGATGAAAATTAATTCAGAAAATTCCCGAATGAGGTTCGAACTCACATAACTTGTCTATGAAAGCCAGTTATAGTACCAATCGGCCATGTCCGCCCACTACCGGGTTAGTTGTAGAATCGCGTCTAACTTTGAAATCTTCAATACACCCAAGTGTAATCCGAAGCAAGCTTCAAGATGACTTGAACACATAGCAGTGGTATATACAGTATATAAAACTTACCAATTTGATTTTGGAGTGTCACTACTTCATTCTTGAACAGTTTCATTTGTTTTGAACTTTTCGTTGTAAATCTGGAAATCCTTTGCTTCAGTCCCTTAGAGACAGTCGACATGTTTTTTCTGAAGTGAGTTAATTCCTTTTTTACGTCATCTTTTGTAGCCAATCGGACTTCCTCTTTAAAATCTTTGACAAGTCCTTCTAATTTTTTCTGTAAAAACTTTGTGTCGTGTAGAAGTGTATTTCTTTCTTTCAGTTCACGCTTCACATCATCGAGTTGATCTTCCATTTTTCGAAATTTTTCCAAAACTGATTTTCTTTCAAGATGTTCGGCAACCATTTGTCGGACAACATCACGTATCAAACCATCTGAACGCTTACTTCTCTGGTATTCCGGTAGATCGACCGTACTTCCGTTAATACCATTGATGATAAACATCGCGGCGATTAAAACTGCGCACAAATTTAAACAAGCCATCTTTGTTTGAAAACTAGTGTTTTCAGATTGAAACATTAAAGTTTATGGTGATGTTTCTGCTGTAACAATCATTTTAAATTGTTTTAGGTGGTTAATTACTTATTTGCGTGATACGAAAAAGGAAGTATGTAGGTATCGCTTTGCAATTTGAACTTGTTTACGCACCAGATTGATATCCGGTATCCAGAACAGCTGTGTCGTTAAAACGCCTACGATTAAACCGGGACTAATATTTGAAAACTTGACATTAACTAAATATTATTATTATTATTATTATTATTATTATTATTATTAATATTATTATTATTATTATTATTTAAATTATTGGCGTCCAGATAAGAATATAACTTAAATAAGCTTAGCATGATTTTCAAAATGACACCATTAATCAATAATTTGAAAGCAAACAAAATTACTGAAAATTAAAATTAAGGAGATGTTAGGATTTCAGTTAAGAATACTGTAGTTTACTTTATATCGCGAGGTATTTATTAACGCGTAATTTCGCGATGACTGTTAGTCCAAAATTTATATATCACGCGATTATTCTCAAAGTCGCGAAAATGAATTACATGCCGGCAATCGTTTATGCATGACCGGAAATGTTATAACAAAACGTCTTAAGAAATGGAGATATTGCATATCGATGGTCATTTTTAAATTTTCTTATGGATTGTGGTCGTGAATTGAAACATTGATCGTTAGGGGTCGGCGCGCGAAATGTGATTCTCGCAAATTCAAAGTAATTTTTAGTATATAGATAGTTTCTTGTGAAAATTGGGCAAGGAGCTGGTCTAAAATGTTCTATTTTTCCTCTTTTCGCTATACCAAATAATAGATGGTTACATAATTAAATCTACAAAAATAGATAAAAAACATACTTATCCATATCACAACTCTCATAATAAACAATACCAGGAAAATAATTTGAAGTCTTTCTTTAAAGATGTCTAAAATATGACATATGGCAAATCCGGTTAGGTGGAGAAAGGACATGTTTCAGGACAGCTCCAAAATAATTTAACAACGCCGTTAAAAAGCCTTTACATATCAACTTAAGTTTGAAAAATTAAAACTACTAGTAGTTAGATTATAGATGCTGTTTTGCATTGAACATAATTCTGATATAATACGAAGTTATATACCCATGAGAAAAGAAACAAAAATAGTATACATTAGGGAGTACCCAGTTGTACTATTATAGCCCAAGTCTTAATTGTAACAAAAATAAAAAATTACTGAAAATCAACAGAAATATCAAATGTTAGTACTTTAAACAAACATATATTTTTGTCAGTTTTTTTTTCGGTCGTTTATTTTTAGGTACAAGCTGTATGTGTTTGTGTTATGTAGATTAGCAACATGTAAACAGCTTTTTGTCTTTCTTTTTTAGTTAAGAGCGAATTAAATTATTACGTGAACGAAGTGCCCTACCAGAAAGCATGAAGAAAATCCAAACTAGTATACATTAGAGAGTACCCATTTGTACGATTATGGAGCAAGTCTTAATTTTAACTATGATAGAGACTCGCTGTAAATAAACAGAAAAAATTTAATAAATTTCCAGTTGTAAAATGTTAGTACGTTAAACGGACAAATTACAATATTTCATAAATTCTTTTGTACTTTTTTCAGATGGTTTATGTTTAGATAAAAGTTGTACGTGTATGCGTTATGCAAATTAGCCAAGTGGAAACAGCTTCTTGTCTTCCTTTTTACCTTCCTGCGCAGGTTGAGTTGTCACAAAAATGTTATTGATCTACAAAAGGTGTCAATATATAAGCCTATATTTTGTATTTAATAAATTTAAACAATAATTGAAAAAAATGTCGTCTGAGCACATTCCCGGCAATTCTGCGAATACGGTCATTTGGCTGGGTTTTTTATTGACATGCATATGCAAATAAGGGAAAGTCACACTAATAGTCGGACTAATTAACTGCAAGTGATAAGTTATATGGAGTTCTGATGTGTAAATAAGGTTATGCTACTCTGATGGCCTGATTGATATGCAAATTAAGGTCATTTTTTGTGGGTAGTTTTTTTTTGCATAACACAACACATCTGTCTTGACGATAGAAGATACAATTTTATTGTTTTATTATTTTTCTTCTAACTTTCCTCGTTTCTTGGTTTTTGTTTTCATTTTAATGCAGGTTTCGTTTAAGTCAGTGGTGAGTGGAATTGACACTGGATATTAAAAACGCCATCGACGCACACGAAGCAAAGAATTTTGTCCAAATCTATTGGTAGATCCTATCTTTCAAATTCATGGTACCAAATGAAACTTGAAATCATGAAAAACATTCACTTTTAAAATTTAACCAAGTCGTCGATTTCAGGCATGCATTTCATGAAAGTCTCGGACAAGATATAGTTCACAATGTGTCCCATACATTTTGGGGAAAAGCGGAAGAATGGTCAAGGGAAAACTCACTTCGGACATTTATTTATGAACATTCGCAAAGAAATATTGAAAACATTTATAAAATTGTATCTCAAATCTTTTTTTGTTTTTGCGGTTTCGTATTGAATTTTTTTCTTCTTTTGTTATTTTTTAATCAACAAAGGCAATGGTTAATTTTGGTGCAAGCATTACCGATGTAGAATTGTATTCCAAGACGGCCGTCTAGTTCTGTTAAATTAACACTGGTATAATATGTAAAATAAATATGATTTACTTTGCGTTTTCATTTTCTTTTTGCGACATACACAGAAGATAGACGCCGTTTTTGAGACTCATTAATTTTGCCAGTTAATCAACGTAGGCTAAATGTTTTAGTATACAGGTCCAGATATCACTTTGATTTTTAACTAAGATTCCTAACAATTTTAATCAAACTTTTATAATATCATAGACAAATAATTTCAATATAATCAAAAATTCAATGTAATATGCTTAGAAAAACTCCAAAAGTACACCTTTAAATCACAGATATCTTGAAAACTAACAAAATTATTCAGATTTCAGTTAGGGAAAATCTTAGTTAAAAATGATTGTAAAACCAGGGTCTTGTCATTGCTGACTGAATTCTTTACAACCCCGCTTTTGCTTTTATGTGAGTAATAAATAAGTGAAACCTCTTTAAAAATTCAAAACAGACAGATTGATATGAGACGCATTATCTGATGGATTATCGTAGCTTTACGTCATCTTTTATAACTGTAAAACTTTGACAACTTTTCCTTTTTATGTATGAAACTAACAAGTGAAGACCCATCAATCAATATGTCGGGATGTTAAAACGAAATAGACTTAGTTATTTATTATTGGAAAGGGATTCTTTTGCTTACCTAAAATTGTACATGTCTATTTAATTTGCAAAAGATAGATAGATAGATAGATAGATAGATAGATAGATAGATAGATAGATAGATAGATAGATAGATAGATAGATAGATAGATAGATAGATAGATAGATAGATAGATAGATAGATAGATAGATAGATAGATAGATAGATAGATAATTTAAGATACAATTTACGAGGATGAGACACAAAAGAAGCTCTAACCAATTGAAATTAGACTACTTATAATTTTAATTCTCCGTTTCACTTTTTTGAAGAAAATTATGCATTTTCATGAAAATCCAGTGAACGACTTCAATATTTTTTTCACTTTTCCAAGCATAATTTTAACACTTACAAGAAATCGTATGCCACATCAAACATTCCCATAAAATATCTCTGCACAGAGATTAACACTGCCACTATGGGTATTCTATATGATAAAAGCAATGACAGTGATGGGTCCTTTTGTTCATACAAATTAATATGTCAGTTTGTTGCCTTCATTCATTGGATATGGTATTTCTTTGTCAAATGCATCTATATATGCCGATCACTTACAGGTCGAAATAATGAGTTATGGAGTTGTGTGCCATAGTCAAGGATCTTAAGTTCACTAATATTGAAGAGGTCAGTTCATGAATCGTGCAGGAAACCGAAGTGCCTGGACACACCCTTTGACATCCGCACAAGCCAACTCGCAAACTTTTTTACACAAGCATCTATTTCAGTAGAGTTTGAGAGGCGATGTGATCTATGTCAGCACAAGGCAATATTTGATATATGCGACTCAGTCTATTTTTATGGTTCATTACATTGTATGTTTGTAAACGTCATCCAGTATCAGTATCTGTACAGGCATGTTAAAAATTTTATACTGAGCTTATAAAAATGACTTAAATCTCAGTTGCCGAGGGAGGGTTAGATAGTTTAAAATCGAAAATCTTCCATGAAAAAAGATAGTGCCTGTCGAAAATATTGTTAACAAAGGGTGGAGATGAGCAATTGTTTTGGCAATATTTTGTTAGATTAAATATTAAAATTTCAACAGGTCTGTACTGCAGGTTCATTGATGGATCCAATCCTGAATATATGATCAATGGGAGAGAGTGTTACTTGATTGTATTAGCAGCCATTTTGAAGGGCGCATTTTGAGCCTTCTACTGATTTCAGTGCTACACTTCTTGTGCACGGGCGTAGATCACAAGTTTAACATTGTTTCATATTGACTACTGTTGAAGTTATTCTGTATGTAACAGTGAATTACGTTTTTTCTTAGAAAATCAAATAAACTAGTATAAAAATTGATATTTGTCATTTACTTTGACCTAGTCGGAATTGAAAATATGTACGTAGTCGTAAATTCTGTATGGACATCCGTGATTAGCGTAAAATATATTTTCACAGGGAATTAAACATTTGTAAAAAACGCAACTGACGGAAGCTGTTGCGTATAGGATGTAAAAAATCACCAAGGACATCAATTTCGGTGTAAACATCGCAATTTTTGCAATGTTAACCCCGGTCGACAACATAAGACAAAGGTTTGTTTAAATTTTTAAGTATGCTTGAATACAAAACAGATTGAAAATACTGACGCGTAAAACTCGCACACTTCATTTGCACGTTTTGCTATTATAACAATCTCTGCAATGAGATGAAAAAATGTCCCACGAATAAGCAAAAAAGCACTAATGCGACGTTAAACAATGTACGGACAGATGGACGGATGGACGAACAATGCCTTGTCATTAAACGTCCCCGATTTCCAGATTATAAAATTTTTTGCAAAAAGACGAAAATATTTCTCCCCTCTAATATGCGAAAAAATTGCTGATGCGACGTTTAAAAATGATCGGACAGATAACAACGCTTTGTCATCAAACGTCCCATATTTCCAGAAACGGACATATAAAATATCACGTGAAATTCATAGGATATTAATGTAAATTGTACTTAATATTCGCGAGAATTTCACATATCATCTTGATTCACATCATTTTCACGTGCACAAAAATTTGGCTGTGTAGGTGACTGTATTGATACCTCTTTAGGGTCATTTACAATAGAGACCTGACAGTAAACGAAAGAAATTCAGTCGAAACGTGTCTGCTGGGTGACAGAGATATGGAAAACTTTTGACCAAAAAGTTGTCTAAAGAGAAAGAAAATAGCTGTCAATGTATTAGGAACCAAGGGCGCAATTTGGTACTAATTCATAGTTTTAGCGTTAAACTTTCAACAGGCCCTGTACTGTAGGTAAATAAAAAGAGAATTCTTCGTTGCGTCAACTTATAATTAAAAAAAAACAAAAGCTGCAGTAATTTTACACAGAAATTTCCCGATTTAACGTCGAATTCACGCCCTTCAAATAAACTGCCGTAGCTCAGTGATACATCTAATTTTAAATCTAACATTTTCATGTATGCCTGAGATCAGCGACAATTTAATCTCTACTAAATGTCACTGGTGAGATGTGCGAGTTCATTTTTATTCTGGCTTGTAGAAGTGCGCACTCAGAAGACTAGTGTGCAAGCCAGTGTCCCGCAGACAAGTATATCACTCCTCAAGTCACTGACACTAAAGGTACCAGGCGATACTCTGTCACTTTAAAAGCGAGAGTGAGGCGATGGAAGAGTATCTCAAATATTATTGCCCTGGACTCGAACCCATAACCTCCCACTCTCAAGGCGAACCCTCTACCACTGAGCCGCGGCTAAATACATAGTACGCATTTTTTCGTCATCATAACGTATTGCAATTCTTTGGTTTCATAACCTACTGACGTAATTGGTATCACATGATGTAAACTATATTTTCGTTTATTTTATGGACGAAAGAAACTTCCAAACTAGTATTAGAGAGTACCGATTTATATGATAATGGAGCAAGTCTTAATTTTAACAATGATAGAGACTCACTGTAAATTAACAGAAAAATCCAAATAAATTTCAAGTTGAAAAAATGTTAGTACGTTAAACGGACAAATTACAATTTTTCATATATTCTTTTGTATTTTTTCCGATGGTTTCTGTTTAGATAAAAGTTGTACGTGTTTGCGCTATGCAAATTAGTCTCGTGGAAACATCTTCTTGTCTTTCTTTTTTACCTTCCTGAGCAGAGTGAGTTCTCACAAAAATTTTATTGATCTAGAAAAGGTGTTATTATATACGTCTTTATTTGGCATTTTATAAATTTAAACTATAATTTTAAAAAAAATGTACATTCCTTGCAACTATGCGAATACGGTAATCTTGTTGTTTATTTTGTTACCTTCGTATGTAAATCAGGGAAGGTCAAACTAATGGTTGGATCGATAAGATAAATTAACAGAAAAAAACAAATAAATTACAAGTTGAAATATTGTCAGTACTTTAAACGGACAAATTATAATATTTCATACATTCTTTTGTAATTTTCCCCAATGGTTTCTTTTAAGATACAAGTTGTACGTGTTTGCGTTTTGCAAATTAGCTACGTGTAAACATCTTCTTCTTCTTCTTTCTACCTTCCTGCGCAGTGTGAGTTCTCACAAAAATTTGATTGATCTAGAAAAGGTGTCAATATATAAGCCTATATTTTGTATTTAATAAATTTAAACAATAATTGAAAAAATGTCGTCTGAGCACATTCGCGGCGACTCTGCGAATATGGTCTTTGGCTGGGTTTTTTTTGACATGCATATGCAAATAAGGTAAAGTCACACTAATAGTCGGATCGATAATTCACTGCAAGCTATAAATGATAAGCTATATGGAGTTCCGATGTGTAAATAAGGTTATGCTACTCTGACGGCCTGGTCGATATGCAAATTAAGGTAATGTTTTTGTGGGTAGTTTTGCATAACGCAGCAGATCTGTCTTGACGATAGAAGATACAATCGTGTTGTTTTTATTATTTTTCTCCTTTACTTTGTTTTTAAGATGTTTTGTACTCTTGTTTCTTGGTTTTGTTTTCATTTTATTGTAGATTTCGTTCATGTCAGTGGTGAGAAGTGCATACTATCCAATTTTTATCCAGGTCATACTATTGACGGAAGAAATTGTGTTTTCAGAAGTGCTGAGCACTTGTATGAGTTAAAAAGCATCTTCTTTTCACCAGATAGGATTTTGGCATTAGATATTACAAACGACTCACATGGCAAAGCGTTTGTCTAAATCTATTGGTTGATCGCATCTTTCACATTTTTGGTTCCAAATAAAACTTGAAATCATAAAAAGTTGTCTTGTTAAAATTTAAGGCATGCACTTCATGAAAGTCTCGGACATGATATAGTTCACAACGTGTCTCATATATTTTGGGGAAAGCGGAAGAATAGTCAAAGAAAAAATTACTGAGACATTTTCTCAAAAAATGTAAACATTAGAAAATTCTATCTCAAATCGTTTTTTATTTTTGGTGGTTTCTTATTGAATTTTATTTGTTCTGGTTTTTTAATCTGTTTTATTTATTAAAAAGGCTATTGGTAAGAATGCTGGAGCTGTAATCTGGTTTTTGTACATCAATATATACAATAGGTATACTTATACTTGTTTTAGGAATTATAGGAATTTTGTTTGAAAATATAATAATGATGTAATATCAGTATGTAATACCTGTATGTTATATGTTATTATTTAATAGTATGGAAGGGCAAAAAAAAATATTATTTCCAAATAATAATAATAAAATCACAAACTCAGTAGGCAATAATTGTGTATTGTTGTCAGAAATATACTTTTGTCTAAATTTGCAGCTAGTTAAAATTTGAAATTCCTCAAAAATTAAAGTATACTCCCTCATGCAAAGTATTTCCTTAGATTAATTTGGTAAAATATATTTTGGTCATTTTGGGTATTTGTATAACAAACCAGTTTTAGTTTCATAAAACTACTGCAAGCACTACTGATGAGGAACTGTATTTCAAAACGGCCGTCTAATTATGTTAAACTAAAACTGGTATAATATATAATTTAAACCCCTGAGCCGGTACATTTGCAAGTTGCTGGTGCCCCGTGGATACCACAAACTCAGTAGGCAATAATTCTGTATTACTGTCAGAAATACACATTTTTCTAAATTTGATGAATAAAATTTGAAATTCCTCAAAAACAAAGGTATACTCCCTCATGCAAAGTATTTCCTGAGCTACATTCGGTAAAACATATTTCGGTCATTTGGTTATTTGTACAACATAACAGTTTTAGTTTCATAAAACTACTGCAAGCACTACTGATGCGGAATTGTATTTCAAAACGGCCGTCTAATTATGTTAAACTAAAACTGGTATAATATACTCAGTAGGCAATAATTCTGTATTACTGTCAGAAATACACATTTGTCTAAATTTGCTGATAGATAGATAATATTTATTTATTGACAATTGTATGATACAATTTAAGAAATGGACACAAAAGGTTATCTAACTAATAATCTGTGATCAATCTGACTTATGTTTGAGGATTGCCACATGTAGATCGATGTGTCTGCACCGTTTTTAAATAAAAAGGAAAAGTTGTATTAATTAAATTTTTTTACAGAAGCTTTAGTGTTTATAGTTCAATTAAGTGCAACATAGATAAAAACTCAGCACAGCATATAATATTCAAAGCACCCAAACATTACAATAATTTTTTTTCACAAATTCTAGAAATTAGTCCATTAATATTTTTTTAACCATGATGAAACCTAGCTATATCATTATTTCGTATTATATTTTTTTTTTTCTTTGGTTAATTTTTTAATCAACTAAGGCAATGGTTGCGGAGGTATAATCTGGTTTTTCCTACATCAATATATATAATATAATGATGTAATATTTTGTATCTGTATGTAATATGTTTTTGTTGAATAGTATGGAAGGACAATGAAAACATTAACTTTAAAATAATGATAATAATCAGGGTGCAATAATTGTGTATTATTGTCAGAAATATACTTTTGTCTAAATTTGCTAATAGTTAAAATTTAAAATTTTTCAAAAACAAAAAGATATACTCCCTCTTGCAAAGTATTTCCTAAGCTACATTTGGTAAAATATATTTCGGTCCTTTAAGTATCTTTAAGTACCTTTCAGAAAGTAGTGTTTTTAGTTTTATTTTTTTACAGAAGCTTTAGTGTTTATAGTTCAATTAAGTGCAACATAAATAAAAACTTAGCACAGCACATAATATTCAAAGCAACCAAACATTATAATAATTTTTTTTCACAAATTCAAGAAATTAGTCCATTAATATTTTTAACCATGACGAAATCTAGCTATTCTCATTTTCTTTGTGAAAGCAAAATATGCATTTACACAGAAAATCCACTGTACTTTAATAAAATTTAATAGATATTTTCGATTAACTGGGCATATTCTTAACACTAACAGGGAATTGCAATGTCGCATGTAAGATTTCAATAAAATATCTCTGCACAGAGTATAACACTGCCACTATGGGTATTCTAAAAGCAATGAGAGTAATGGGTCCTTTTGTTCATACAAATTAATATGTCATCTCATAGTCTTCAGTCATTGGATATGATATTTCTTTTTCAAATACATCTATTTATACCACTCACTAACGAGTATGAAGTAATGAGTAAATGAGTTTTGTGCCCCAGTCAAGGATCTTTATATTGAAGTGTCAGTTAATGGATGGTGCAAGAAACCAAAGTGCTTGGAAAAACACACTGACATCCGGTAAGCCAACTCGAAACCTTTTGTACTCAAGCATTTGTCTCAATAGAGTTGAGAGGCGATGTGATCTATGTTAGCACAAAACAATATTCAATAGATGCGACTTAGTCAATTGTTATGATCAATTACATGGCATGCTTGCAAACCTCATCCAGCATCAGTATATGCATACAGTACAGGCCAGGTAAAAGTTTAATACTGTGCTTACAAAAATGAACCAAATCTCAGTTGCCGATGGCTAGATAGTTAAAAGGCGAAAAGCTTTCACGAGGAAGATAGTTGCTGTCGAAAATATTTTTAACGGAATGAGCAATTGTTTCGGCAATAATTCGTTAGCTTAAATGTTAAAGTTTTAACAGTCCTGTACTGCGGGTTCATTGATGGGTCTTATCTTTGATATATGATCCATGGGAGAGATTGATGCTTGATGGTATTAGCAATAGTTTAAAGGGTGCATTTTAAGCTCTGTACTGATTTCAGCGCTACACTACATGTACACGGGTGTAGGTTAGAAGTTTGACTACTGTTCAAATTTTCTGTTTGTAACACTGAATTACGCTACTTTTTAAAAAATCAAAATTAAATTGAATAAAGATTGATATTTGTTATTTACTTGTACCTAGTCGTAAATTCTGTTTATTCATCCATGATAAATGATTCACGTTTCTACAAAACTGCAAAACGGCTCTACAAAACGGTGTAATATATGCATATTTTACAGTAAATTTTAAACCAGACACTGCAACTTTAATATCATATCGCAAGTTTCCGTTTTATCGGAATTCGAGATGCACAGCAAATAGGTGTAATGAGATTTATTTGATTATAATTTACTTGGGTAGATTGTGGCATGTTTACCCGGATATGGACTTTGGTTTTGCCACATTGCTGCCTTGTGGTGAAATCGTCATAAAATTCTTACCTGTTGAATTGAAAGCTATATATAAATATATACCTTCAATGAATTAAAGAGCACCTATGCTTCATAAGAATTACAAGAGGGTTGGGACTATGTAAAATTTTAATATCCAAGTTTGAATAACTATAACGGAGGGATACAATTGCCCTTTCGGATAGACATCGACATATGCAATATTTTTACGGTGTGGTAAAATACAGAGATGTTCAAAAAGTATTCGGTCACTTTGTGAAATCGCTGTTTCGGAGCTTGCTTTTAATGGGTCCTTTGCCTGTTCGTGAAGTACACACCACGGTGAATGATTTCAAATACTGTACACATCAGATATATCTAAAACAATCGGGAGGGAATTAGACATTATTAAATTATTTAAAAAGGCTGCCGTTGACTCTTATTTTAAGAACCGAATATTTCATCAACCATATGATATTTGACCTAAATTCCGAGAAACTCATGGCTAAGAGTTATTATTTTTTCAGAACACTTCCAATAATGATTGAATAACAATACAATACAATACTTTTAAAAATAGGACTTAAATAGTAACATTATTCAATATTCACGATGGATTCGGTAATTACCGAAGGTAAATTTAAGTTACTATCAGAAGTTCATTATTCTAGAGTGGATCGTGATAACATACACATTACAGCCTGGTGTAATCCCTAAATAATCGATAAAATAAAAAAAATTAAATTCATAATAAATTGCCGAATCTTTAATATAATATGTTGCCAATTTTCTGTAGTGATTTTAAATAGTGTTTTACATATTCCCAGGAAATTTACATTAAACCCTTGTTATAATGCCACTCGTTTGTTTTTAATTTGCAACTTAACTCACAGCAACATTGGTGTAAAGTCTAAAAACTCATATATATCTTATAATTATGTTTTTTATAAGCCCTCATCAATTCATCACCATACCCGTTGAAAACGCCATTTAAAATATGACAAAAAAAATTGAGATTTTACTGGGTTTTTTTATAAACCGAGATTCAATGACCAAGTTTGGTATTAGTATAGTAGTTCAAAGTTGAAGTCCAAGACGTGGAGTTGATCAGGTCGACAACATAAGGCAAATGTTGTTTTTTTTATTTTATTTTCCGTGTGACTTTACCAATTGGCTTTATAAAACTTGCACACTTTATGCACACGTATTTCTATTATAGAATACTTTGCAATAAAATGAAAAATGTCTACCCGGGAATATGCGAAGAATTGCTGATGCGACGTTAAACAATGAACGGAGAGATTGACAGACAGACGAACAACGCCTTGTCATAATGTCCCTGATTATCCAGATTATAAATGAACGCTTCTTTCGGATTAGAACGTAAAATAAACGTGGTCCCGTGTCACAGTAGGCGTTGTACGATAAAGAACCCGACTGTATAACCCATCGACTCATCTCAACTCGTCCTATGAAGTCAAATATGTAGAGATTGATTGATTGATGTATGGGTGAGATCAACGACAATTTAATCTCTACTAAATGTCAGTTGTGAGATGCGCGAGTGCGTTTTTAGTCTGCTTTGCAATAGTGCTTACTCTGGAAACTAGTGTGCAAGTCAGTGCCCCGCAGACAAGTATATCACTCCTGAAGTCATATTTTACTGACACTGAATGTACCAGGAGATACTCTGTCATCTTAAAAAGTGAGTGTGAGGCGATGGAACAGTATCTCAAATATTATTACCCTGGACTCGAAGCCACAACATCCCACTTTCAAGGCAGACCCTCTACCACTGAGCCACGGGTAAGTACATAGTACGCATTTTTCGTCATCATGACGTATTGCAATTCTTTTGGTTTCATAACCTACTGACGTAATTCGTATCACATGACGTAAACTATATTTTCGTTTATTTTATCGACGAAGTGGCTTTTTCTATTTATAAGTGTGATGATCAGAATCTAATGTACAAACATTAACAAACATCATTGACCTGTTTACTTGACCTTTTATTAAGAATATTCATAATGTAATGATCCATCCAGTAAATTGGCAGCAATACATAAATAATGCATGCTTTCCATGAGGTTTACGAAATAAACACCTTTGTTCCCCATACACAAATACACTGGTCCAATTATAAATACTCTAGCTAAAGATCAAGCAGACACGTCATTGTTGTTTGCTTGCTATAACAGAGATTGCTCTTTAATTCTGAAAGCAAAAACGTTTATGCCAATTCAACTGATCTCTCCTCCTATTGATTGAATGAATGGGGTTTTACGTCGTAATCAAGAATATTTCATTTTTATCGAAACGTCACCATTTCTAGGTGAAGTGCAAGAATTTTTACCTGTGAATTGCGTTAAGAGCAATGTGCAGGGAGGGTTTTTTAACGTGCCGCGCCTATCGTGACACGGAACCACTGCGGTAGCTCAATTGGTAGAGTACTTGCTCCGTAAGTGGGGGGTCGTGGGTTCGATCCCTGGCCGGGTCTGACCCAAGACTTAAAAAGTGGGAAGTAACTGTTCTTTCGACAAGCACTCGGCATTACGAAATGAAAGTCACGGTTTTTTGGATGGGAATTTAAAATAAACGAGGTCCCGTGTCACGGTGGGCTTGGCACGCTAAAGAACCCTTCTGTATAATGCCATCAGCGCAATGCACAGGCAAAATTTCTGCACCTTCGCCTATAGCTGGCGACGTCTCGATATAAGTGCAATATTCTTGACTGGGACGTTAAACACCATTACTCACTCACTCCTATCGTGACACGGGGAATCAATTTAAAGGACGGCGTGATTTTTATTTCTTAATGCCGAGTGCTTGGAGAAAGAACATTAATTATCTATTTTCCAGTCTCCATCAGACTTGGCATGGGTTCGAACCGACGACATCCCACATACCATGCGAGCACTCTACTATTAAGCTACCAAAGTGGTAACTCTCTTTCCTATTATGTCAATGGGCATTCATGTTATTGGATAATAGAACGTGGTTTTAATAGTATATTAGAAACCTGGCAAAATCAGTAATGTCAAAATCAAACATACCAATCCATGTCAAAACCACGATCCCAAAGCAAAGTAAGCTGGAGAATAAGTTAAATACATGCAACACCAACTAAGTGAGACCGTGTGCTCCGGAAGGGTAAGACGAAGTTTAGTAACATGTGTTGTAGCCCAAGTCAAATATCTTCATTCTATATCTTGTTTGGCTGACGAAGTGAGACCGTGTGCTTCGGAAGCGTAAGACGAAGGACAGTTATATGCGTTGTAGCCCAAGTCAAATATCTTCATTCAATATCTCATTTGGCTGATGACTTTTTGTTATAAAAGTCGCAGTGCATAAACAAATAAAAATGCTGACTGTTAAGCGGACACTAATAAGCAAACCCGCTGTAACTTAATATAACGAAGTGTTGATAAACTGAATGAGGTTTTACGTCCTAGTCAAAATTATTTCACTTATATCAAGATATCACCAGTTTTTAGTTTGATCAGGGTAATGTACATGGAGGGTTTTTTGAAGTGTCATGTCTGCATGGCATCAGTTTTTAAGACCTCTTTCGAAGGACCCCGTGACTATTTTTCTAAATCTCTAGTACTTGTCAAACGATTAACCATTACCTATTTTTAAGTCTTCTTCAGACCCCGGCCGAGGTTTGAACCCACGATCTCCTCACGATCTATCGATTAAGCTACCGTATTGGTATTAAATCAAAGAGGCGCTATTAATTATCAATAGAATGACTAGAATGTAAAATTAAATAAATAAAACTCTGATGTGTCAAATTACTTTTATTTCATTGTAATTATCCAAAACAATTACAAGGTAATCAGACTACCACTGAAATAGCTGAGTATTATATTTATAACCACTCCTTTGACCCAGACTCTGTCCCTTTGTTCAGCTGAACCATCAATGTTAGGGACGTTGACGGGTAAGCTTACTATATGCTACAGAGTCAACAGGCTAATTGTACATCATTTTTCATAATATTCCTTGGACAGCACTATTAACATAAGACTGTAAAGTAACGCTGAACATGTACATCCCATCTTTTGGACAATAAAACACCCTGCGTTGCTATGGTAACCTCCCCGACGTTAGTTATAACCTTCTTAAACACCAAGACTGAAGATGTTGTTACCTGTGTGTCCAACTTGGCAGAGAAAGCAACTGCTCCGTGCGCCTTTCTGGTGTGGTTTGCTAAAAATCAATATAAAATCAGTTACCATACGTCACCGATGAGTAGCAAAATTATAATGCTAGGTTAAATTTTATGCCGATTTTTATAAAGTTTGATGAAACTTAAATACTGAACCAAAATAAGATCAGCCGATGTTCCTGAGCAAGACATTTTCGCATATTAGGTTTTCCCCATTTTAAAAGCTCTTTAATTTTTCATCAGAATCAAACGCGAATCATAAAACGAGACAAACGAATGTTGTCAAGAACATATACATTTCTGTCTGGGATGGAACATATGTTGATTTTTTTTCACTGTGACTTTACAGACTTACGTCGAAAGCGTGAAATATGGTTTGACAATGTACCATGTGATACCCCTTAACGGTTTTCCTAATTTTGTTTTCTTTCATTTGAGATTGAATCGCTTCAGTTCAAACATTCCCGTTAAAATCAAGTTACACCAGGAAATGTCGATGTAAAGGTTTTTCGAAACGTTAAGGAGTATTGATCACGATGAACTTCATTGCAAAGTCAAAATAGTAATTTTCGTCGATGATTTCGCATCTTTACATTTGCGCTATCACGTTATCTACTTGTTGATGGTTGTCTTTAGCTGCAAAGGAACATTGTAATTAATTGATGTATACAAGTGTTTTAGTCTTGTCTAGACCAGAAATAATAAACCTAAATCTCTCTCTTCGACAATCGCATCTTACTGTATACAGTTTTCGGCGGCCCCACACTATGATTATATAAATAAGCTTTACATTATCTTCTTCGTTTCAATCGCTTGTGGTTGAAAGCGTTCTCTGTAGCGGCCATAGGTACAGAGGTGTCTTTAGCATGCACTGAGACACGGAACCTCGGTTTTGCGCCTCACCTGAAAGACTATTCTAGTATCGAACTTTTTACAGCTCTAGTACCGGTATGGACAGGAGATGAAAATTATTTCAGAAAATTACCGAATGAGGTTCGAGCTCACATACCTTGTCTATGAAAGCCAATGATAGTACCACTCGGCCATATCCGCCCATTACCGGGTTAGTTGCAGAATCGCGTCTAACTATGAAATCTTCAATACATCCAAGTGTAATCCGAAGCAAGCTACAAGGCGACTTGAACACATAGCAGTATGAAAGTCTAATGACAGTATAACAGTGGAATATACAGAATATAAAACTTACCAATTTGATTTTGTAGTGCCACTACTTCATCCTGGAACAGTTTCATTTGTTTTGAACTTTTGGTTGTAAATCTGGAAATCCTTTGCTTCAAGCCCTTAGAGACAGTCGACATGTTTTTTCTGAAGTGAGTTAATTCCTTTTTTACGTCATCTTTTGTAGCCAATCGGACTTCCTCTTTAAAATCTTTGACAAGTCCTTCTAATTTTTTCTGTAAAAACTTTGTGTCGTGTAGAAGTGTATTTCTTTCTTTTAGTTCACGCTTCACATCATCGAGTTAATCTTCCATTTTTCGAAACTTTTCCAAAACTGTTTTTCTTTCAATATGTTCGGCAACCATTTGTCGGACAACATCACGTATCAAACCATCTGAACGCTTACTTCTCTGGTATACCGGTAGATCGACCGTACTTCCGCTAATACCATTGATGATAAACATCGCGGCGATTAAAACTGCGCCCAAATTTAAACAAGCCATCTTTGTTTGAAAACTAGTGTTTTCAGATTGAAACATTAAAGTTTATGGTGATGTTTCTGGTGTAACAATCATTTTAAATCGTTCTAAATGGTTAATTACTTATTTGCGTGATACGAAAAAGGAAGTATGTAGACATCGTATTGCAATTTGAACTTGTTCACGCATCAGATCGATATCCGGTATCCAGAACAGCTGTGTCGTAAAAACGCCTACGATTTTACCGGAACTAATATTTGAAAACTTGACACTAATTAAATATTATTATTATTATTATTATATTATTATTATTATTATTATTATTATTATTATTATTATTATTATTATTATCATTATTATTATTATTATTATTAATATTTAAATGTCCAGATAAGTATATAATTGTAATAAGCTTAGCATGATTTTCAAAATGACACCATTAATCAATAATTTGAAAGCAAACAAACTTACTGAAAATTAAAATTAAGGCGATGTTTTGATTTCAGTTAAGAATACTGTAGTTTACTTTTTATCGCGAGGTATTTATTAACGCGCAATTTCGCGATGACTGTTAGTCCCAAATTCATATATCACGCAATTATTCTCAAAGTCGCGAAAATATATTACATGCCGGCAATCGTTTATGCTTGACCGGAAATGTTATGATAAAACGTCTTAAGAAAGGGAGATATTGCATATCGATCGTCATTTTTTAATTTTCTTATAGATTGTGGTCGTGAATTGAAATATTGACCGTTAGGGGTCGGCGCGCGAAATGTGATACTCACGAATTCAAAGTAAGTTTTAGATAGTTTCCTGTGAAAATTGGACAAGGAGCTGGTCTAAAATGTTCTATTTTTTAATTTTTTCGCTATACCAAATAATAGAGGGTTACCTAATTAAATCTACAAAAATAAATAAAAAACATACTAATCCATATCACAACTCTCATTATAAACAATACCAGGAAAATAATTTGAAGTCTTTCTTTGAAGATGTCTAAAATATGACATATAGCAAATCCGGTTAGGTGGGAAAAGGGACATGTTTCAGGACAGCTCCAAAATATTTTAAGAACGCCATTAAAAAGCCTTTACATATCAACTTAAGTTTGAAATATCAGAACTCGTTAGATTATAGATGCTGTTTTGCATTGAACATAATTCTGACATAAAATGAAGTTATATACCCATGAGAAAAGAAACAAAAATAGTATACATTAGGGATTACCCCTTTGTACTATTATGGACCAAGTCTTAATTGTAACAAAAATATAAAATTACTGAAAATTAACAGAAAATATCAAATGTTAGAACTTTAAACAAACATATATTTTTTCAGTTTTTTCCGGTCGCTTATTTTTAGGTACAAGCTGTGTGTGTTTGTGTTATGTAGATTATCCAAATGTAAACAGCTTTTCGTCTTTCTTTTTTAGTTAAGAGCGAATTAAATTTTTACGTGGACGAAGTGCCCTACCAGAAAGCATGAAGAAAAATCCAAACTAGTATACATTAGAGAGTACCCATTTGTACGATTATGGAGCAAGTTTTAATTTTAACAATGATAGAGACTCACTGTTAATTTACAGAAAAAATTAAATAAATTTACAGTGGTAAAAATGTTAGTACGTTAAACGGACAAATTACAATATTTGATACATTCTTTTGTTATTTTTTCCCGATGGTTTCTTTTTAGATACAAGTTGTACGTGTTATGCAAATTAGCAACGTGGAAACAGCTTGTTGTCTGTCATGTTCACCAAGATCTAGATAGAGATTATATTTATCCTGAAATAGATGTCAATATATACGTCTATATTTTGAATTTTATCAATAAAAAACTATAATTAAAAATTGTTGTCGGGGCATATTCTCGGCATCTCTGCGAATACGGTCATCTTTCTGTTTATTTTGTGACCTGCATATGTCAATAGGGGAAGGTCACACTAATAGTAGGATCGATAATTCATTGCAAGTGATAAGCTATATGGAGTTCCGATATGTACATGTAAAAAAGGAAAGCGACTCTGACGCCCTGATCGATATGCAAATTAAGGCCATGTTTTATGGGTAGCTTTGCATAACACAGCACATCTGCCTTGGCGATAGAATACAATCTTATGTTTTTTATTAATTTTTTCTTACTTTTCCTTTTTAGATATATTGTACTCTTGGTTTTTGTTTTCATTTTATTGCAGGTTTCGTTCATGTCCGTGTGCATACTATCCAATTTTTATCCTTGTCATATCGCTCTCGAAAACAATGCTGTCTTCAGAAATGCTGAGCACCTTTAGTATCTTTTTTCAACAAAGTTTGTCTAAATCTATTGGTTGATCGCATCTTTCACATTTATGATACCAAATAAAACTTGACATGAAAAATCTCTTGTTAAAATTTAACCAATTTATGGCATGCACTTAATGAAAGTCTTGAACAGGATATAGTTTACAATGTGTCCCATACATTTTGAGGAAAAAGCGGAAAAATGTTCAAGGGAAAAATCTCTTCGGGCATTTATTTATGAACATTCGCAAAGAAAAAATGTAAAACTTTATAAAATTCTATCTCAATTTTTTTTGTGGTTTCGTATTATATGTTCTATCTTCTTTGGTTCATTTTTTAATCAACAAAGGCAATGGTTAGTGTGCAGAGGTTTAATCTGGTTTTTCCTACATCAATATATATAATAGTTATACTTGTTTTTGGACGTTTTAGGCGTTTTTAGGCGAGGTTATTAATGGATACTATACAAAAAAAAACAAAAAAAACCTTCCATACACATACATGTTCATGAGACGCTACTCATCTAAATTTTCCATACTTTTATAATGATGTAATATTTTGTGTCTGTATGTAATATGTTTTTGTTGAATAGTATGGAAGGACAATGAAAATTTTAATTTTAAAATAATGATAATAATCAGAAAATCTCAAACTCAGTGCGAATAATTGTGTATTATTGTCAGAAATACACTTTTGTCTAAATTTGATGATAGTTAAAATTTGAAATTCCTCAAAAAAAAGGTATACTCCCTCATGCAAAGTATTTCCTAAGCTACATTCGGTAAAATATATTTTGGTCCTTTGTGTATCTTCTCAACATCTTGATAACAGTTTCAGTTTGATAATTTTGGTTCAAGCACTACTGATGAGAAATTGTATTTCAAAACGGCCTCTAGTGTCGCTCATGTAGAAATGATAAAACAACATCGACTTAGTTATAGATTATTGGAAAGGGATTCTTTTGTCCAGCTAAAATTGTACATGTCTATTTAATTTGTAAAAAACAAATTAGATAGATAGATAGATAGATAGATAGATAGATAGATAGATAGATAGATAGATAGATAGATAGATAGATAGATAGATAGATAGATAGATAGATAGATAGATAGATAGATAGATAGATAGATAGATAGATAGATAGATAGATAGATAGATAGATAGATAGATAGATAGATAGATAGATAGATAGATAGATAGATAGATAGATAGATAGATAGATAGATATATTATTTATTGACAATTGTATTGATACAATTTAGGAAATGGACACAAAAGGTTATCTAACTAATAATCTGTGATCAATCTGACATATTGATATCAATGTTTGAGGATTGCCACATGTAGATCGATGTGTCTGCACCGTTTTTAAATAAAAAGGAAAAGTTGTCATAATTTCATTTTTTTTAACAGAAGCTTTAGTGTTTATAGTTCAATTAAGTGCAACATAGATAAAAACTCAGCACAGCACATAATATTCAAAGCAACCAAACATTACTGTAACAATAATTTTTTTTCACAAATTCTAGAAATAAGTCCATTTATATTTTTAACCATGATAAAATCTAGCTATTCTCATTTTCTTTGTGACAGCAAATTATGCATTTACACAGAAAATCCACTTTTCATTAATAAAATTTAATAGATATTTTCAATTAACTAGGCATATTCTTAACACTAACAGGGAATTGTAATGCCACATGAAAGATTTCAATAAAATATCTTTGCACAGAGTAAAACACTGCCACTATGGGTATTCTATATGATAAAAACAATGAGAGTGATGAGTCCTTTTGTTCATAGAAATTAATATGTCATCTCATTGCCTTCAGTCATTGGATATGATATTTCTTTTTCAAATACATCTATATATTCCACTCACTAACGAGTATAAAGTAATGAGTAATTGAGTTTTGTGCCCCAGTCAAGGATCTTTATATTGAAGTGTCAGTTCATGGATGGTGCAAGAAAGCGGAGTGCTTGGAAAAACACACTGACATCCGGTAAGCCAACTCGAAAACTTTTGTACTCAAGCATTTGTCTTAATAGAGTTGAGAGGCGATGTGATCTATGTTAGCACAAGACAATATTCAATAGATGCGACTTAGTCAATTTTTATGATCCATTACATGGCATGCTTGCAAACATCATCCAGCATCAGTGTATGCATACAGTACAGGCCAGGTAAAAGTTTAATACTGTGCTTACAAAAATGACCAAATCTCAGTTGCCGATAGCTAGATAGTTTAAAGGCGAAAAGCTTCCACGAGAAAGATAGTAGCTGTCGAAAATATTTTTAACGGAATGAGCAATTGTTTCGGCAATAATTCGTTAGCTTAAATGTTAAAGTTTTAACAGTTCTGTACTGCGGGTTCATTGATGGGTCTTATCTTTGATATATGATCAATTGGTGAGATTGATGCTTGATGGTATTAGCAATAGTTTAAAGGGTGCATTTTAAGCTCTGTACTGATTTCAGCGCTACACTACATGTACACGGGTGTAGGTTAGAAGTTTGACTACTGTTCAAACTTTTCTGTTTGTAACACTGAATTACGCTACTTTTATAAAAAATCAAAATTAAATTGAATAAAGATTGATATTTGTTATTTACTTGTACCTAGTCGTAAATTCTGTTTATTCATCCATGATAAATGATTCACGTTTCTACAAAACTGCAAAACGGCTCTACAAAACGGTGTAATATATGCATATTTTACAGTAAATTTTAAACCAGACACTGCAACTTTAATATCATATCGCAAGTTTCCGTTTTATCGGAATTCGAGATGCACAGCAAATAGGTGTAATGAGATTTATTTGATTATAATTTACTTGGGTAGATTGTGGCATGTTTACCCGGATATGGACTTTGGTTTTGCCACATTGCTGCCTTGTGGTGAAATCGTCATAAAATTCTTACCTGTTGAATTGAAAGCTATATATAAATATATACCTTCAATGAATTAAAGAGCACCTATGCTTCATAAGAATTACAAGAGGGTTGGGACTATGTAAAATTTTAATATCCAAGTTTGAATAACTATAACGGAGGGATACAATTGCCCTTTCGGATAGACATCGACATATGCAATATTTTTACGGTGTGGTAAAAGACAGAGATGTTCAAAAAGTATTCGGTCACTTTGTGAAATCGCTGTTTCGGAGCTTGCTTTTAATGGGTCCTTTGCCTGTTCGTGAAGTACACACCACGGTGAATGATTTCAAATACTGTACACATCAGATATATCTAAAACAATCGGGAGGGAATTAGACATTATTAAATTATTTAAAAAGGCTGCCGTTGACTCTTATTTTAAGAACCGAATATTTCATCAACCATATGATATTTGACCTAAATTCCGAGAAACTCATGGCTAAGAGTTATTATTTTTTCAGAACACTTCCAATAATAATTGAATAACAAACAATACAATACTTTTAAAAATAGGACTTAAATAGTAACATTATTCAATATTCACGATGGATTCGGTAATTACCGAAGGTAAATTTAAGTTACTATCAGAAGTTCATTATTCTAGAGTGGATCGTGATAACATACACATTACAGCCTGGTGTAATCCCTAAATAATCGATAAAATAAAAAAAATTAAATTCATAATAAATTGCCGAATCTTTAATATAATATGTTGCCAATTTTCTGTAGTGATTTTAAATAGTGTTTTACATATTCCCAGGAAATTTACATTAAACCCTTGTTATAACGCCACTCGTTTGTTTTTAATTTGCAACTTAACTCACAGCAACATTGGTGTAAAGTCTAAAAACTCATATATATCTTATAATTATGTTTTTTATAAGCCCTCATCAATTCATCACCATACCCGTTGAAAACGCCATTTAAAATATGACAAAAAAAATTGAGATTTTACTGGGTTTTTTTTATAAACCGAGATTCAATGACCAAGTTTGGTATTAGTATAGTAGTTCAAAGTTGAAGTCCAAGACGTGGAGTTGATCAGGTCGACAACATAAGGCAAATGTTGTTTTTTATTTTATTTTCCGTGTGACTTTACCAATTGGCTTTATAAAACTTGCACACTTTATGCACACGTATTTCTATTATAGAATACTTTGCAATAAAATGAAAAATGTCTACCCGGGAATATGCGAAGAATTGCTGATGCGACGTTAAACAATGAACGGAGAGATTGACAGACAGACGAACAACGCCTTGTCATAATGTCCCTGATTATCCAGATTATAAATGAACGCTTCTTTCGGATTAGAACGTAAAATAAACGTGGTCCCGTGTCACAGTAGGCGTTGTACGATAAAGAACCCGACTGTATAACACCATCGACTCATCTCAACTCGTCCTATGAAGTCAAATATGTAGAGATTGATTGATTGATGTATGGGTGAGATCAACGACAATTTAATCTCTACTAAATGTCAGTTGTGAGATGCGCGAGTGCGTTTTTAGTCTGCTTTGCAATAGTGCTTACTCTGGAAACTAGTGTGCAAGTCAGTGCCCCGCAGACAAGTATATCACTCCTGAAGTCATATTTTACTGACACTGAATGTACCAGGCGATACGCTGTCATCTTAAAAAGTGAGTGTGAGGCGATGGAACAGTATCTCAAATATTATTACCCTGGACTCGAAGCCACAACATCCCACTTTCAAGGCAGACCCTCTACCACTGAGCCACGGGTAAGTACATAGTACGCATTTTTCGTCATCATGACGTATTGCAATTCTTTTGGTTTCATAACCTACTGACGTAATTCGTATCACATGACGTAAACTATATTTTCGTTTATTTTATCGACGAAGTGGCTTTTTCTATTTATAAGTGTGATGATCAGAATCTAATGTACAAACATTAACAAACATCATTGACCTGTTTACTTGACCTTTTATTAAGAATATTCATAATGTAATGATCCATCCAGTAAATTGGCAGCAATACATAAATAATGCATGCTTTCCATGAGGTTTACGAAATAAACACCTTTGTTCCCCATACACAAATACACTGGTCCAATTAAAAATACTCTAGCTAAAGATCAAGCAGACACGTCATTGTTGTTTGCTTGCTATAACAGAGATTGCTCTTTAATTCTGAAAGCAAAAACGTTTATGCCAATTCAACTGATCTCTCCTCCTATTGATTGAATGAATGGGGTTTTACGTCGTAATCAAGAATATTTCATTTTTATCGAAACGTCACCATTTCTAGGTGAAGTGCAAGAATTTTTACCTGTGAATTGCGTTAAGAGCAATGTGCAGGGAGGGTTTTTTAACGTGCCGCGCCTATCGTGACACGGAACCACTGCGGTAGCTCAATTGGTAGAGTACTTGCTCCGTAAGTGGGGGGTCGTGGGTTCGATCCCTGGCCGGGTCTGACCCAAGACTTAAAAAGTGGGAAGTAACTGTTCTTTCGACAAGCACTCGGCATTACGAAATGAAAGTCACGGTTTTTTTGGATGGGAATTTAAAATAAACGAGGTCCCGTGTCACGGTGGGCTTGGCACGCTAAAGAACCCTTCTGTATAATGCCATCAGCGCAATGCACAGGCAAAATTTCTGCACCTTCGCCTATAGCTGGCGACGTCTCGATATAAGTGCAATATTCTTGACTGGGACGTTAAACACCATTACTCACTCACTCCTATCGTGACACGGGGAATCAATTTAAAGGACGGCGTGATTTTTATTTCTTAATGCCGAGTGCTTGGAGAAAGAACATTAATTATCTATTTTCCAGTCTCCATCAGACTTGGCATGGGTTCGAACCGACGACATCCCACATACCATGCGAGCACTCTACTATTAAGCTACCAAAGTGGTAACTCTCTTTCCTATTATGTCAATGGGCATTCATGTTATTGGATAATAGAACGTGGTTTTAATAGTATATTAGAAACCTGGCAAAATCAGTAATGTCAAAATCAAACATACCAATCCATGTCAAAACCACGATCCCAAAGCAAAGTAAGCTGGAGAATAAGTTAAATACATGCAACACCAACTAAGTGAGACCGTGTGCTCCGGAAGGGTAAGACGAAGTTTAGTAACATGTGTTGTAGCCCAAGTCAAATATCTTCATTCTATATCTTGTTTGGCTGACGAAGTGAGACCGTGTGCTTCGGAAGCGTAAGACGAAGGACAGTTATATGCGTTGTAGCCCAAGTCAAATATCTTCATTCAATATCTCATTTGGCTGATGACTTTTTGTTATAAAAGTGGCAATGCATAAACAAATAAAAATGCTGACTGTTAAGCGGACACTAATAAGCAAACCCGCTGTAACTTAATATAACGAAGTGTTGATAAACTGAATGAGGTTTTACGTCCTAGTCAAAATTATTTCACTTATATCAAGATATCACCAGTTTTTAGTTTGATCAGGGTAATGTACATGGAGGGTTTTTTGAAGTGTCATGTCTGCATGGCATCAGTTTTTAAGACCTCTTTCGAAGGACCCCGTGACTATTTTTCTAAATCTCTAGTACTTGTCAAACGATTAACCATTACCTATTTTTAAGTCTTCTTCAGACCCCGGCCGAGGTTTGAACCCACGATCTCCTCACGATCTATCGATTAAGCTACCGTATTGGTATTAAATCAAAGAGAGGCGCTATTAATTATCAATAGAATGACTAGAATGTAAAATTAAATAAATAAAACTCTGATGTGTCAAATTACTTTTATTTCATTGTAATTATCCAAAACAATTACAAGGTAATCAAACTACCACTGAAATAGCTGAAGTTATAATATTTATGACCTACTCCTTTGACCCAGACTCTGTCCCCTTTGTTCAGCTGAACCATCAATGTTAGGGACGTTGACGGTAAAGCTGTACTATATGCTTGAGAGAACAACATGGCTAATTGTACATCATTTTTCATAATATATCCTTGGACAGCACTATAAGAATAAGCCTGTAAAGTAACGCTGAGCATGTAAATCCCATCTTTTGGACAATAAAACACCCCTGCGTTGCTATGGTAACCTCCACCGACGTTAGTTATAACCTTCTTAAACACCAAGACTGAAGATGTTGTCACCCGTGTGTCCAACTGAACAGAGAAAGCAACTGCTCCGTGTGTCTTTCTGATGTGGTTTGCTAAAAATCAATATAGAATCTGTTACCATACATCACCAATGAGTAGCAAAATTATAATGCTAGGTTAATGTTTATGCCGATTTTTATAAAGTTTGATAAAACTTAAATAATGAACTAAAATAATATATGCCGATGTTACTGAGCTAGACATTTTCGCATATTAGGTTTTTGCCAAATTTTAAAACCTCTTTTATTTTTCATCAGAATCAAACGGGAATCAAAAGCGAGACAAATGAAATGTTGTCAATAACATATACATTTTCTGTTTAGGATCGAACATATAATTGAATTGTGTTACACTTTGAATGTACAGACTTCCGTCGACAGCGTGAAAATAGGATTCGCCAATGTACCAAGTGTTACCCCGTAAAGATTTTGCTGAAACATTACTTCCATTGAAAATTAAATCGCTTCAGTTCACATATTCCCGTGAAAAATCAAGTTATTTCGGAAAATTACGATGTAAACGTTTTCCGAAACGTATTGCATCAACGTTAAGGGGTATTGATCACGGCGAACTTCATCGCAAAGTCGAAGCAATTTTTGTCGACGCTTTCGCAATTTTACATTTGCGTTATCGCATGATCTAAATGTTGATAGTTGAATTTAGCTGCAAAAAAGCATTTTAAATAACTGATAAATTAAAGGGTTCTAGTCTCCTATAGACTAAATGTATTAGAAATAATCAACCTGAATCTCTCTCATCGACAATCGCATCCTACTGTATACCGTTTTAGGCGGCCCACACTAAAATTTTATAAAAGAGCTTTGCATTCTCTACTTTGCTTAGCCTGTTTCAATCACTTGTGGTTGCAAGCGTTCTATATAGAAGCCATTGGTGGCCTACCTTACAGAAGTGTCTTTAGCATGCACTGAGGCACGGGACCTCGGTTTTGCGTCTCACCCGAAAGACTGTTCTAGTATCAAACTTTTTAATGCTCTAGTACCGGTATGGACAGGAGATGAAAAATTTTTCAGAAAATTCCCTAATGAGGTTCGAACTCACATACCTTGTCTATGAAAGCCAATGATAGTACCACTCGGCCATGTCCGCCCATTACCGGGTTAGTTGCAGAATCGCGTCTAACTTTGAAATCTTCAATACACCCAAGTGTAATCCGAAGCAAGCTACAAGGCGACTTCAACACATAGCAGTATGAAAGTCTAATGACAGTATAACAGTAGAATATACAGTATATAAAACTTACCTATTTGATTTTGTAGTGCCACTACTTCATTCTGGAACAGTTTCATTTGTTTTGAACTTTTGGTTGTAAATCTGGAAATCCTTTGCTTCAAGCCCTTAGAGACAGTCGACATGTTTTTTCTGAAGTGAGTTAATTCCTTTTTTACGTCATCTTTTGTAGCCAATCGGACTTCCTCTTTAAAATCTGTGACAAGTCCTTCTAATTTTTTCTGTAATAATTTTGTGTCGTGTAGAAGTGTATTTCTTTCTTTCAGTTCACGCTTCACATCATCGAGTTGCTCTTCCATTTTTCGAAACTTTTCCAAAACTGACTTTCTTTCAAGATGCTCGGCAACCATTTGTCGGACAACATCACGTATCAAACCATCTGAACGCTTACTTCTCTGGTATTCCGGTAGATCGACCGTACTTCCGCTAATACCATTGATGATAAACATCGCGGCGATTAAAACTGCGCCCAAATTTAAACACGACATCTTTGTTTGAAAACTAGTGTTTTCAGATTGAAACATTAAAGTTTATGATGATGTTTCTGCTGTAACAATCATTTTAAATCGTTCTAGGTGGTTAATTACTTATTTGCGTGATACGAAAAAGGAAGTATGTAGGTATCGCTTTGCAATTTGAACTTGTTTACGCACCAGATTGATATCCGGTATCCAGAACAGCTATTCGTAAAATCGCGTACGATTTTACCGGAACTAATGTTTGAAAACTTGACACTAATTAAAGATAATATTATTATTATTATTATTATTATTATTTAAATGATCGGCTTCCAGATAAGAATATAACTGTAATAAGCTTAGCATGATTTTCAAAATGACACCATTAATCAATAATTTGAAAGCAAACAAAATTACTGAAAATTAATATTAAGGCGATGTTAGGATTTCAGTTAAGATGACATATGGCAAATCCGGTTAGGTGGAAAAAGGGACATGTTTCAAGGCAGCTCAAAAATATTTTTAGAACGCCGTTAAAAAGCCTTTACATATCAACTTAAGTTTGAAAAATTAAAACTAGTTAGATTATAGATGCTGTTTTTCATTGAACATAACCCTGATATAAAACGAAGTTATATATCCAAGAGAAAAGGAAGAAAAATAGTATACATTAGGGAGTACCCTTTGTACTATAATGGACCAAGTCTTAATTATAACAAAAATATTAAATTACTAAAAATTAGCAGAAAATATCAAATGTTAGTACTTTAAACAAACATATATTTTTGTCATTTCCCGGTCAATTATTTTTAGGTACAAGCTGTATGCACATAAGCCACGCGTGGGTAGTTCTGCCTTGACGATAGTAGATACAGTTTTATTTTTATTATTTTTCTGCTTTTTTCCTTTTTAGATATTTTGTACTGTTGTTTCCATTTTATTACAGGTTTTGTTTATGTCCGTGGTGAGAAGAGCATGTTAATGAGATGTCACTCATTTAAATTTTCTACACTTTTATAATGATGTAATATTTTGTATCTCTATGTCATATGTTTTTGATAAATAGTATGGACGGACAATAAAACTAGTATGTCCAAAAACCGTGAAAACAAAATAATAATAATAATAATAATAATAAAATATCAAACTCAGTGTGCAATGATTGTGTATTATTGTCAGAAATATACTTTTGTATAAATTTGCTGCTAGTTAAAATTTAAAATTTCTCGAGAAAAGGTATACTCCCTCATACAAAGTATTTCCTTAACTTAATTTGGTAGAATATATTTTATTCACTTGGGTATTTTGATAACAATTAAATTTTATATTTTTGTGCAAGCGCTACTGATGAGGAATTGTATTTCAAAACGGCCGTCTAGTTCTGTAAAATTAAAACTCGTATAATATGAAATTTAAACCCCTGAGCTGGTACCTCTGTAGGTTGCTGGTTCCCAAGAATATGAAAATCTCGGTAGACAATAATTGTGTATTATTGTCCGAAATATACTTTCGACTCAATTTGCTGAAAGTTAAAATTTAAAAATGCTCAAAAACTAAGGTATACTCCCTCATGCAAAGTATTTCCTTAGCTAAATTTGGTAAAATATATTTTGGTTATTTGGGTATCTTTACTTCATTTTGATAACAACTTTAGTTTTATAATTTTGGTGCAAGCATTACCAATGAGGAATTGTGTTCCGGAACGGCCGTCTAGTACTGTTAGATTAAACCCGGTATATGATATGCGTTTTTTATTTTTATTTTGTGACGTACAGAGTTCGAAGGTAGACGCCGTTTCGGGACATGAATAACCTCGACAGTTAATCAACGTTGGTTGAACACTTAAGGATACAGGCCCCGGTTTAACATTCATTTCTTCACTAAGATTTATCTGAACTTAAATCTTATAATTTTAAGCAAAAGTTTATGGCTTTGCAGACAAATATTTTCAACATAATTAAAATATCCGATGTAATGAGCTTTTCAAAACAAATCTCCAAAGCTACACCTTAAAATCACAAATATCTTGAAAACTAACAAAATTATTCAGATTTCAAAATCGCCAGATTTAAATTAAGGAAAATCTTAGCTGAAAAATGATTGTTAACTGGGCCTTGTCATTGTTGACGGGATTCTTTACTACCCCGTGTTTTCTTATATCTAAGTAACAAACTAGTGAAACTTCTTTAAATATAAAAAAAACAGATTGATATCAGACGGATTATCTGATGGATTATCGTAGCCTTAGATCGTGTTTTAGAACTGTGAAATTTTTACTTTCCCTTTATATCTATGATACAAACCAGTAAAGACCCATCAATCAACATGTCGGAATGCTAAAAAAAATATTTTTTTAAATATCATATCAGATAGATCTTTCATTTTCTTTGTGAAGCTATTGATGCATTTACATATAAAATCCACTGAACTTCTTTAATAAAATTGGACTTTTTCACTAAGCATATTTTTAACACTAAAAGGGCATCGCAATGCACATAAAAGATGTCCATGAAATATCTCTGCACAAAGTATTCATTGCCACTATGGGGATTCTATATGCTAAAAGCAATGAGAGAGATTGGTCCTTTTGTGCATACAATTTAAGATGTCAGTTCGTTGGCTCCAGTCATTGGATATGATATTACTTTGACAAATACATCTATGTATACCACTCACGTTTTACATATCCCAAGGATATTTACACAAAACTCTTTTTATAATTCCACACTACAACATATGCTTGAAGTCCCAAAATTCATATACATCTTATAATTATAAGCCTCCATCAATTCATTACCAAAACCGTCTATAACGCCTTTTAAAATCTGATAGAACAAATGGTTGCATTTATGGAGATTTTACTGTGTTTTTTATTTTATAAACCGTTGTTCAATTGCGCAGTTTGGTATTAATATAGTGGTTGTTAGTTGTTAGCATTGAAGTCAAAGACTGGGGTTGATCCGGTCGACAACATTCGACAAAGGTTTTTTTATTTTTCTTTCCATGTGACTTTACCAATTGGGTTCCAGGTAATTGCCATATTGCAAAAGATTTTATATTCTGGTTTTATAATTTTAATATATGTCTGTTTCTAGGAATTGCGGCCTTTTTGTCAAGGCGATTTTCATCTGTCCGTCCGTCCGTCTGTAATAAGCGAGTATATCATGAACAGTTCGTATTTTTAAAAGATCGCCAAATAAAAAGTCATATGCAAAAATATGTCCGCTGTTCGGAGCTTCGAATTTAATACAGGAGAGAGAAAAGTGAAGATTTACTCGACAAAATGTAACTTTCTACGCTCTTGGTTAATTGACAGATCGTCGGACACGCCCGCAATGTTCCGACAAAGACCCGACATGCTTGAATTACACACAAAAAAGAATAAAAAATACGTTACTGACACTAATACTAGTACGTCATTAGTTTCCGTGACGCTGCTTTGGTACAGTGATGTCGGCCTGGTTTGGAACATAAAAGTCGTGACCGGCGATATCTCAATTGGTTGGTTGAATGATGTTTTACGTTGGATTAGCAAGATTCATTTATAAGCGAGGAGACATTTTTCTTATAAATCACAACCATAAAAATATACGTTACGTGATGTGCGAGTTTTACGCGTCAGTGTATAGTGCGTCAAATTTGACCTGGCCGTTTGACTTTAATTTTAAATATTCAAAAAGACACATCCATTGTTCAATTTAGGGATTATATTAAGTTAAGATATAAGAATAGATGATTGCAATACTGTTTATGGTAATGCTGTATTGCCTTCTAAATCATACAGTCTACTATCCCAATATAATATTTATTTGATAAAGATCAAACCACCAGGTCAAACTTGACGCATATACTAAAGCACGCTATACAAGAAGAAAAGTCACCTTTAAGGATCCTTAAAGCCCCCTTAAAGACTCATTAAATGGGGCTTTAACGATCTTTAAGGGGTCTTTAAGGACCTTAAATGTGTCTTTAAGGTCTTTTTAAGGACATCCTTAAAGATCCTTAATGGAACTGAAATTTTAAGGATCTTTAAGGCGGCTTTAAGGATCTTTAAGGATTCGTTTAATAAACACAGAAAACAAATTTCTTTACATTTTTTAAATTTTAAATTTATATAAATGTGATGTTAAATATAATTATTTAACTTATTATACTCTTACACTGTTTTTATTTTATTTATTGTTTTATTTAAAAAAAAATATTTTATTTTTTTTTATTTATTTATAAAATTTGTAAATTTATAAAAAATAAACTTATTTATTTAATCATTTTTCTTTATCAATTTATACTAATTTTGGTTGTTTTGCAAGTAGTCCTGAAATCACAAATAAAGAAGAACACATTATTTAACATCATTTATTACAAATTTACTTATCTAATTTCGCTCGCAGCGGGACTTGAACTCACTACCCTTAGTTTCCAGATTACATCCTTTCCTGACTCTACATCCTTATCCATTAGGCCACGGAAGACATGAATATGCATTTTATATTTTTAAACTATATTAGTACCCGGTAGCCTAAGGATCACGTGACTAGCTCTAAATCTTTCAGATTTAATAATAAAATATATAAATAAAATGTTTTACTCCATTTAAAAATATTTTATTATTATTATTATTATTATTATTATTATAGTTTGCTCTTTCATTCTTGAGAGGAATAAGTTTTAGGTTAATTTAACTGACTTAAGATTTCTGATCAAAGGAAGACGGGCATATCAAACCTTTACCTGTAATACACTTATTTATCTGACTGGCAAACATCACTTTTATAAAGATCAATTATCGATTAGATATCCATTCTTATTTGTATAATCTTAATCATACTACTGCTTTTTTTATTAAAATATTTCAATAATTCTTGAAATTAAAACAATAATTTTAAGGCCAAGTGGTACAAATGGAAGGTGTCCTACAAAATTCTGATTTTTTCTATACTTGTTAATCTTGCCGAAACACATCTGAATATGCATTTTTTTCTATAGGTACCCTTTTTAGTTTTTCCGCTACAACGGGTCAAAAATCGGCCCAATGGGGTGATTTTTACATAGAGTATATAGGAAATCGGCTATTTTTAACTAGAAAATTATTTAGAAAAATTTGGGAAAAATAGCAAACTGTCCTACAGTTTTCTGAAAAACTAATATGTAATAGCTGATAACCTAAGGTTTTCAAAACTATCAAAAAATATATATGTCACCTTCTTACTTTTTTAGATATCTCTCTTCAAAAACGGGGTACCCACTGTAATTTTGGCCAAAAAACGTCAAAATTTAAGACGTCATTTTATAACGTCATCCAAGTTACAATGCTGCGTCAGAGACAAAGCGCAATAAATTAGATCTTTTTTATGATCTACTTACAAAAACATCAAGAGTGTCCCGATGCTATTTACTTCTCAATTTTTTCGAAATAGTCTATTAATTTGTCAACAATAAGTTTGCTGTTGGTAACTCGTGGTTTACCGGACGCGGTTTTCTCTGTTAAGAGATTTTTTATACCGTCTTTCCCCGACCTTCGGAAACTTATGTTTAAATGTCCCAAATTAAGTCCACTGCCTGCTATTTTGTCCACAATTCCTTTAGATACTATTTTGCGATTTATTAAAACCTGTAGCGATTGAAGACACGCCTGTTTCACTGAAAAGTATTCCAAGTTGTCCAAAACAAATTTTAAATCGAATGAGAAATTTTCCAGACATTTGCTTGATTTGCAGTACTTTTGAACTAGTGCTCGAAGAATACGACAATCCGTCAATGCATTGTGCGAATTTTCAGTTAGGCAGTTGCTGAGAAGATCACATGCTAAGGACGTTTGGCTAAATGATTTCCTTTCCGGGAATTTGGCTCGAAAAAACGGAAGGGTATCCACGAATCCGCCAAGTTTATCACTAAATATTTCAAAAAGTTTTTCTCCGGTATTTTTCACTTGGTAAACTAAAATTTTTGAATCGAACGATTTTCCGTTATGTGATGTCAATAGACATTTTTCAGGTAACCAGTTGATAAACTCCTCTAAGGCCGAATTGACACCAACAAACGGAACAATCTCATTTTTGTAATACAAAATGCCGTTTCGCTTTGAGATATGTGTGACTTTGGTTGCAGCGGTAGAAATCGGTTTTCTTGGTAGGACATATTGATCGTATTCTCTATCGCCGTAAATAGCCGAAATCTGTGTAATATCTGCATCGTTACCTGCAATGAAAATAACATTTTTGTCATTACTAAGACAAAAAAGAAGGATAAATCAAGGCAACTTGTTTTAATGGTCCAACAAAACTTATAATGTTCAACCTGATAAATAAAATGTAAAACTTTGTGGTATTGTAATAACGGTTAAATCCTCCGTTGACTATCCAATGCTTGCAATTGGTAGTTTTATAGTGTTCTTTACTTATCACTTTTACATTTATGTATGGTGATATGTGCTTAGTTAATATTTTCAATTACATGTTGTTGTTTTTTTTTCAAAACAGTTTTGTTCCATTTCATGCATGATGAATAAGAGAAAATTGATTTTACTACAAGAAGCGCGCGCGCGTGTGTGTGTGTATACGAGAGAGAGAGAGAGAGTTTACCAAATCCCGTAGTTTCCAGGTCAAATATGACTAATGGTGTAGTATCATTACAATTGACATGGTTACATATTGGTTTTTCTAGATTAGATGGAACTAGTTCAATGTCGGGGCTATTAAAATTTGAACTCATGTCTATGGCAGTTTTATATTCATCGCCTTCTCTGGTTTCTTTGCATTTTAGTTGGGTAGAACGAGACCGTTTTTTCATTAATCTTCTTTTCTTGAATGATTTTGTCATTTCATTGTCTCTTTCAGCACTTCTTTTTTTATCCAGTTTTTTAGAGTGATGAACAGTAAATTTACCGGGTGAAAGCCCATGTTCAGTTAAAACTTGGTGGACGTATTTACGGCCCTCATTTTTTTGTGAAACTGCAGCTGCCACCCTATTTTCGAGCGAGGAAGAGCCCCCAAAATGTTTGAACTTTGGGGCTTTAGTAGCTATCAGCTGGTTTAGTGATTCGTTTGCCTGTGTACTACCAAGATTTGCCAATTTCTTAGCATTGTTCCTATAAGACACTAGTAGTTCAGACAGATCCTTCCGCAGATTTTCATCAGATAGATCCCTTCCATACGGCAAAGACTTGTGAACGTATTGTTCTGGATTTTTCAAATACCCACACCAAGAATCTTTGCATGAAGAATGATCTCCAAATGAGTGGGGAACAATAGCATCTAGAGAATGCTGAAGACCTTCGACATTCCCCTTGTTCTGGGAAATAGCGTATGAAATGTCTTTGATAATATAATCAATTATTTTTGTTGATAATGTTCTGTGTTTATCTCTTAGTTTGAAAAGCTCTTTGGAAATGTTTTTCTTGACATGGTTTTTGTCACTTATTTTGTTGATATTTTTGTCAACCGACGTATGTAAACGGGCTATAGTTGTTGTGTCATCATCCATGGTCAGTGATGATATAGAATAGCCTTTTTCCCTGAAATTCCTTGTCATATCTATAGCAAGAGCTGACTCCATGGCCTTTGAGCTACCTTCAAATTTGTTCTTACATTCATGATTCAGGCGAATAGGATCAAATAGGCATTTACGGCAATCGGTATTAATCAAACCATACGCTATACAGTTACCAGTTTGTTGGCCAATCATTGTTCCATGAGCTATGAGTTAATAAATAAATAAATAAATAAATAAATAAATAAATAATTTCAGTAATATAATAGTCGGTCTTGTTTTCATTTTGCAAACAGTCTGCGGTTTTATTCTTAAAACGTATACAATTGTATCAATGTATAATTTTTATTACAATGTTTGGGTAACCGCAAAACTGCACACGTCTCATGTCGCTACTTACATAACGCCCATGGTAGCTCTGCATGACCCCCCCCCCATAAATAAGGAGATTAATATACATGGATGTGGAATTGCCATCATTAGAGTCTTAATATTGCATAGACGGGTCAAAGGTTGTAAAATTCAGGTAGTGTGTGTGTGTGTGTGTGTGTGTGTGTGAATTGAATATATGTATTCAATTTAACGTGTAATTAAGATTTGAAAACTGTATAATCGGTATCAAATTTACCTGAACGGCTATTATATGAATGACCACTTCCACGTTTTTGCCACCCCGCATCAAATGACACATCTATAGGACTTATTCCAGATTCAACCTCGGTACCTTTTTCCGGTGTAACCCTGAATACGAAATATCTGTCTTTATTTTCCCATGTTTACTATCATTTGTAACTTTATTTTATAGTTCTAGATATGGTGCATTATTAAACAAGCTTTTATCATCACTGGCTCTCACTGCCTTGGTTCCAATTCTACTCTGTCAGATCCTGGTGCGAGAAAGTTTTTCAGTTCTCTTGTCAAAAGACGTTGGTAAAAAAAAAAAAACAATGAAAACAACCAAACAACTAAAATATGCATTCAGGTTTCAAAGTCCATATTTCCCATTCAGTTTGTTTCGGAAGTTTACAATTGATTTGCAAATCGGTACTGTTTCAAATATCTTTGAACCATGAATTATTAAAACATTTATTTGTATCTATGAGCTTTTTCAGAGTATTTATATCGCTATTATGGTTATTCCTCTGAAATATTAGATATCAGAAATAAGAAGACAATTAGTAACTGTGTTTATTTGTACGCATATATAAATAACTTACTCTGTCAGATTAGCTTCGTTTATTAAAGCTTTGTCACAAGAGTCTTGAGAAAATTCTTTTAACGTTTTTCCTATTTCGTTTTCTCTGCGTCTTAATGTTTTTGGGTTAACGGGAGGTAGATTTATTGTAGTTAAGAAATTTGAAACTTGAACAGGCCCAATGCCTATGTGATCCATTGCTGAAACAAATTAATTAATGAAATATTTTGTATCCATCACGAGGAAAGAACAACAAATACGGCAATGTACCGTACTAAGTATAGCGAATAATCTGCCATGACTGGTGTAACTTTTGATTTTTTTTTAAACGATGCATTCAAAGCAGCACATGACAATTCTGCTGAATATTCTGATGAATGATTGAGCCATATTTATTTGCAAATTGTATTTGTGTTGAATTATCTATTTCTTTCCTCTCCGTTTTGTTTTACATTTTGAAGGAGTCATGAAGACTATGACAATTACATTGTTGTTATATCTTAATTCATAGGGTTCGCAAATGTGAGAGTAGTTTCGGGCCCAATGCCGTCTTCATTCTTCGAAAGGGAGAACAGCAAATAGTCTACCAAGTTGATCTTCAAGTGACACTTGGTCATATTAATCAAGTGGGTTGAAGGAAGGGTCCTTAGCTGTATACTTCATTGAGACGGCCGATGACATTTCTGCATTATTATGTATTATTATGGGTTCCGGGTTCGAGCCCCAACCATACACTACATTTATATCCGTCCACTTTCATTTGTATACACGGAACATTAAAAATTTAAAGACATCAGTGGGGAAATATAATTGTTTATGAAAATGATAAAATTATAATTACCTAGACTACATTTTGTGTTTACGTCCCATGTCACCATTCCGGTACTTGAATTTTCCCCGGTTCGGTGGCGTTTACCGGTAAATACTTTGTTTCTAAAATTGCAATTTCTGCATGGGATGTACAAAATGCTGCCCAGTCCATATATTTTTTCACTCTTGCAATCTATAAGATGAAGACATTCTTCGCAATCTTGACATTTTTCTAATTGTTTTGCAAGTAAGAAGAGTTCAACAATCCGCCTGCCGTCCTTCCAGGTGGTGTCGTCTAATATTTCTTCTTCTGCATCTTCCGAATAAGTGATTGGATTGTTCGAACGGAAAGAAAAATAATTTTCCTGGCGCTTTGTCTTTCCCGATGAAAGAAATTTTCCTTTCTTAGTTCTACCTAATCCGACTGAAGACGCCATGACCAGGTGGAAAGTATGACGTCATCGCAAAGACAATGACGCAAAAGAACAATAAAAAAAACGTCAACAATATAAGGGGACGTAACTGCGCAAGATGCATTACGGCGACCGGGCATTTGTACCACTTGGCCTTAAGTAAATTTTATTTAAAATTGTCTTTTATAATTTAGTTACATTTTTGTTGTAATACCAATACTTATTTTCTTGTTTGATAAACAACTATGATATTGTACCAGCGACATTTAATAATCTGTACAAAATGGAAGGACGAGTTTTAATGATAATTTGTTATAATCTTAATCTATCCTTCAAAATCTCGCATTTAACTTAAATGACTTTTTTATGAGGGAAACAGTGAGAATGTTAAATAAAATAATTTCAGAAATTAATTCAATTCACGGTGAGAGAGAGAGAGAGAGAGAGAGAGAGAGAGAGAGAGAGAGAGAGAGACAAAAGGGGGTGCACATGTTAAACATTATAATAATAGTACTCTTTACAAATTGAAACAGTAGAACTAGCGACATTTCCTACTGTTATAAATCTGGTAAAACTGTTTAAAAAAAATATTACCATTGTCATACTCAAAAGCGGATCCAAGTGAATAGTCACTACCCTTTTTCAAGTTTTGGATCAGACCCGGCCAGAGACCAAACCCGCGACCTTCCCCTTCTGGAGCGGACAGTCGACACTCTACCGAGCTGGCTGCTACCGAAGTGGAAAGTCTCCTTCCTCCCTTTTTTTCCACACTTGTTTAAAATTATCTATATGACATCCATCTGAACATTCAAGTTAATTTTATTATATTAATTAAATTATTACATTATTATACTAAATAATCAGTATAATGGTGCAACACACAAGAATCCTTTTTACCAGAAAATAGCACTTATCATTTTAGATTTGTTCCTTAAAGCCAATAACGATAGAATAAAAAGTCAAATGAGATGGAATTTATCTATTAAA
>CM037874.1:45121801-45266801 GCA_021292105.1 Anadara kagoshimensis
TTTATAGACTGAGTGGTATATGATGTCCAACCAAGTGAATTAGCTCTCAAAAATGACCATAAGCGTGCTTGAATACAAAGCTAATTGAAAATACTATCGCGTAAAACTCGAAAAACCTTATGCAATCGTATTTCTTTTATTAAATGTTTCGCAATAAGATGAAAAAAATGCCCACCCGCGAATATGCGAAACAATTGACGGACAGATAGACGGACGGACGAACAACACCTTGTCATAACCAGATTATAAAATGCACGTTATTTTCGAAAGAGAACGTAAAATAAACGAGGTCCCTTGTCACGGTAGGCGTGAGGTTCGATAAGGAACCCGACTGTATAACACCATTAATGCAAAATTGTTGCACCTGAGACAATAGCTGGAGACATCTCCATATAAGTAAACACTCTTTACTTGGATGGTAAACACCATTGCCTAACTAAACTCATCTCAAGTCGTCAAATATGTAGAGATTGATTAATTGATTGATTAATTGATTGGTTGTTTGGTTGATTAATTGATTGATTGATTGATTGATTGATTGATTGATTGATTGATTGATTGATTGATTGATTGATTGATTGATTGATTGATTGATCGATCGATCGATCGATCGGTCGGTCGGTCGGTCGGTCGGTCGGTCGGTCGGTTGGTTGATTGATTGATTGATTGATTGATTGATTTCGGTTTAATGTCCCCGTCAAGAAAATTTTACTTATAATGAGACGTCCCCTGCTATAGGTGAAGGTGCACAAATTATAACGTCAACTTGTAACGGTTTTTAATCCTATTTTCACGACGCCAGAGATGACGTTTATTAATCCCTAAGGATAAGTTTAATAACATTTTTATGTAAGGTTGAGATAAGCGCGACAATTGAATTGAGTGTGAGGCGATGGAAGAGTATCTTAAATATTATTGCCCTGGACTCGAACTTACAACCTCCCACTCTCAAGACGGACCCTTTACAATGGGTAAATACATAGTACGCATTTTTTCGTCTTCATAACGTATTGCAATATGTTGGATTCATAACTTACTCACGTAATTTGTATCACATGACGCAAACTGTCAACGAAGTGGCTTTTTCTACAGGAGATTTTATAAGAATGTGATGATTAAAATCTAACGTATCAACAAACAACATTGACCTGCTCGCTCGACCTTTTATTAAAAATATTCATAATGTGATGATCCACCCAGTAAATTGGCAGTGATACATAAATACTGTAAAGGGAGACATTTTCGCGTAGGTAAAACTTTTGCTCACTTATCGCTAAAGAAATTCGTGCAAAATTTTTACCCACTCGAAAATGTCTACCATATAGGTTTATACATCATATACCAGTAGTATATAGAACATACACCAACTTACATTGGTTACACGAAAATTATACTCACGCGAAATGCTAGATTTCAGAAATCGCGAAATTTTCACCCCGTGAAACTAATCAACTTTACAGTAATGCATATTTCCCGTTAGGTTTACGAAATAAACACCTTTGTGTCCAATACACGAATACACTGGTCCAATTTTAAATACTCTATTTAAAGATCAAGCGGACACGTCATTGTTGTTTGCTTGCTATAACAGAGGTTGCTCTTTAATTCTGAAAGCAAAAACGTTCATGCCAATTCAACTGATCTCTCTTCCTATTGTTTGATTAAATGGAGTTTTACGTCCTAATCAAGAATATTTCACTTATATCGAGACGTCACCATCTATAGGTGAAGTGCAAGAATTTTAATCTGTGAATTGCGTTAAGAGCAATGTGCAGGGAGGTTTTTTTAACGTGCGGCGCCTATCGTGACACGGAACCACTGCGGTAGTTCAATTAGTAGAGTGCTCGCTCCGTAAGTTGGAGGTCGTGGGTTCGATCCCTGGCCGGGTCTGACCCAAAACTTAAAAAGTGGGAAGTAACTGTTCTTTCACAAGGACTCGGCATTACGAAATGAAACTCACTGTTCTTTTGGATGGGAATTTAAAATAAACGAGGTCCCGTGTCACGGTGGGCTTGGCACGCTAAAAACCCCTGCTGTATAATGCAATCAGCGCAATGCACAGGCAAAATTTCTGCACATTCGCCTACAGCTGGCGACGTCTCGATATAAGTGAAATATTCTTGACTGGGACGTTAAACACCATTACTCATTCACTCACTCCTATCCTGACACCGGGAATCAATTTAAAGGACGGCGTGATTTTCATTTCTTAATGCCGGGTGCTTGGAGAAAGAACAGTCACTATCTATTTTCCAGTCTCCATCAGACCCGATTAGATGCGAGCACTCAACCATCAAGTTATCGAAGTGGTCACTCTGTTTCCTATTATGTCAGTGGGCATTTATGTTATTAGATTATAAAACTTGGTTTTAATAGTATATTAGAAACCTGGCAAAATCACTAATGTCAACATCAAACATAGTAATCCATGTCCAAGCCGACATTCCAAAGCAAAGTAAACTGGAAAATAAGTTAAATACGTGCAACACAAACAAAGTGAGACCGTGTGCTCCGGAAGGGTAAGACGAAGGTAAGTAACATGTGTTGTAGCCCGAGTCAAATATCTTCATTTGATATCGCATTTGGCTGACGAAATGAAACCGTGTGCTCCGGAAGGGTAAGACGAAGGTCAGTTACATGCGTTGTAGTCCAAGTCAAATATCTTCATTCAATATCTGATCTGGCTGATGACTTTTTGTAATAAAGTCGCAATGCATAAAAAAATGCTGACTGTCAAGCGGACACTAATAAGCAAAGCTGCTTTAACGTAATATAACGAAGGGTTGATCTATTGAGTTGGGTTTTACGTCCCAGTCAAAATATTTCATTTATATCAAGATATCACCAGTTGCAGATTTTTTAGTTTTGCAGTGCACTCAGGGCAATATACAGGGAGGGTTCTATGAAGTGTCACGTCTGCCATAACATCGGGACATCAGTTTTTAAGATTTCTTTCGAAAGACCCCGTGACAATTTTTTCTAAATATCTAGTACTTTGCGAACGATTAACTACTACCTATTTTTAAGTCTTCTTCAGACCCCGGCCGAGGTTCGAACCCATGATCTCCCCAGGATCTATCGATTAAGCTACCGTATTGGTATTAAATCAAAGGGACTCGCTATTAATTATCGATAGAATGACTAGAATTTAAAATTAAATTAAAAGCTCTGTTTTGTCAAGTCACTTTTATTCTATTGCAATTTTTCAAAACAATTACAAGGTTATCAGACTACCACTGAAATAGCTGTAGTTATTATATTTGTGACCGACTCCTTTTACCCAGACCCTGTCCCCTTTGTTCAGCTTAATCATCAATGTTAGGGACGTTGTCGGGTGAGTTGTACCATATGCATGAGAGTACAACAAGGCTAATTGTACATCATTTTTCATAATATATCCTTGGACAGCACCACTAGAATAAGACTGTAAAGTAGCGCTGAACATGTACATCCCATCTTTTGGACAATAAAATATCCCTGCATTGCTATGGTAAACTCCGTCGACGTTAGTTATAACCTTCTTAAACACCAAGACTGAAGATGTTGTTACCTGTGTGTCCAACTTGGCAGAGAAAGCAACTGCTCCGTATGCCTTTCTGGTGTGGTTTGCTAAAAATAAATGTATAAAATATGTTACCAATGAGTCGCAAATAATAACGTTGATTCATTTGTATGTTTTTTATAAAACTAAACTGAACTAGAACAAGACCAGCCGATGTTACTGAGCTAGACATTTTCGTATATTAGGGTTTTGCCAAATTTTTAAAACCTCTTTTATTTTTCATATTAGAATCTATCGGGAATAAAAAGCGAGACAAATGAAATGTTGTCAATAGCATATACATTCCAAGTTTGGGATCGAACATATAAGTGAATTTTATTACACTGTGAATGTAATGTGACTTTCGTCGACAGCGTGAAAATAGGATTCGCCAATGTACCAAGTGATACCCCGTAACGTTTCTGCTAAAAAATCATTTACATTGAAAATTGAATCGCTTCAGTTCACATTCCCGTTAAAAATCAAGTTATTTCGGAAAATTACGATGTAAACGTTTTCCGAAACGTTCTGCACAGACGTTAAGGGGTATTGATCACGGCAAACTTAATCGCAAAATCAGAGTAATTTTCGCCGACGATTTCTCAACTTAACATTTGCGTTATCGCATGATCTAAATGTTGGTAGTTCAATTTAGCTGAAAAAAAAACCATTTTAAATAATTGATAAATTAAAGGGTTCTAGTCTTCTATAGACTAAATGTATAAGAAAATCAACCTGAATCTCTCTTGTCGACTCTTGTCGACTCTATGCCGTTTTAGACGGTCCTCCAATACTATGATTATATAAACCGGCTTTACATTCTCGACTTTGCTCAGTCTGTTTCAATCACTTGTAGTTGCAAGCGTTCTCTGTAGAGGCCATTGGTGGTCTACTCTATAGAGGTGTCTTTAGCATGCACTGAGGCACGGAACCTCGGTTTTGCGTCTCACCCGAAAGACTATTCTAGTATCGAACGTTTTACAGCTCTAGTACCGGTATGGACAGGAGATAAAAATTATCTCAGAAAAGTCCCGAATGAGGTTCCAACTCAAATACCTTGTCTCTGAAAGGCAGTGACAGTACCACACGGCCATGTCTGGCCATTACCATATTAGTTGCAGAATTGCGTCTAACTTTGAAATCTTCAATACACCCAAGTGTAATCCGAAGCAAGTTACAAGACGACTTGAACAAATAGCAGTATGAAAGCCTTATTACAGTATAACAGTGAAATATACATAACATTTATATAAAACTTACCAATTTGATTTTGTAGTGTCACTACTTCATTCTGGAACAGTTTCATTTGTTTTGAACTTTTCGTTGTAAATCTGGAAATCCTTTGCTTCAAGCCCTTAGAGAGAGTCGACATGCTTTTTCTGAAGTGAGTTAATTCCTTTTTTACGTCATCTTTTGTAGCCAATCGGACATCCTCCTTAAAATCTTTGACAAGTCCTTCTATTTTTTTCTGTAAAAACTTCGTGTCGTGTAGAAGTGTACTTCTTTCTTTCAGTTCACGCTTCACATCATCGAGTTGATCTTCCATTTTTCGAAACTTGTCCAAAACTGATTTTCTTTCAAGATGTTCGACAACCATTTGTCGGACAACATCACGTATCAAACCATCTGAACGCTTACTCCTCTGGTGTCCCGGTAGTCCGACCATACTTCCGCTTATACCATTAATGATAAACATCGCGGCGATCAAAACTGCGCCAAAATTTAAACAAGCCATCTTTGTTTGAAAACTAGTGTTTTCAGATTGAAACATTAAATTTTATGGTGGTGTTTCTGCTGTAACAATCATTTTAAATTGTTCTAGGTGGTTAATTACTTACTAGCGTGATACGAAAAAGGATGTATGAAGGTATTGTATTGCAATTTAAACTTGTTCACGTACCAGATCGGTATCCGGTATCAAGAACAGCTGTGTCATAAAAACGACTACGATTTAACCGGAACTAATATATGAAAACTTAACACTAAATATGATATTATTATTCTTATCAATATTTTTTATTATTATTAAAAATGACCAGTGTCCAGATAGGGATATAAATGTAATAAGCTTAGTAAGTTAGTAAGGTCTTCAAAATGACACCTTTAATCCATAAATATCTTGAAAAAAAAACAAAAGTAATACGATTGAAAATTAAGCAGATTTAAGAATTTCAGTTAAGAACATTGTATATTAATTTTCTTATCTGGATTAAGTCGAAATTTCGCGATGACTTTCGGTCCCGAATTTATATATAACGAGATAATTCCCAGAATCGCAAAAACTTTTAACATGCCGGCAATCGTTTATACTTGACTGTGGAAGTTTCATGACAACACGTCTTAAGAAAGGGAGATATTGCATATCGATTTTTAATATTTGCATGGATTGTGGTCATGAATTTATTTATTCGCGAAATGATGCAAATGAGAATTCGGCACTCGAAATGTGATAGTCGCAAATGCAAAGTAATTTTAGTATATAGATGGTTTCTTCATTTTAAAATGTTTGGAGTTTTTTATCTGCAAATTAAAGTCATTTTGATATAAAACGTATATAAAGTTATATACCAATGAGGAAAAGACAAACTATAATGCATTAGGGAGTACCCATTTGTACAATTGTTATTTCCAGTCGTTTATTTTTAGATACAAGCTGTATGTGTTTGCGTTATGCAGATTATCCACGTGTAAACAGCTCAGTTTTGTTTTTTAAATTAAGAGCGAATTTTTTGTTTTCTTTTAAATTAAGAGCGAATTAAATTATTACGTGAACGAAATGCCCTACCAGGAGACATGAAAAAAATTCCAAACTAGTATACATTAGAGAGTACCCATTTGTACGATTATGGGCCATGTCTTAATTTAAACAAAGATAGAGACTCACTGTTAATTAACAGAAAAAATTAAATAGATTTCCAGTTGTAAAAATGTTAGTACATTAAGCGAACAAATTACAATATTTGATATATTCTTTTGTATTTTTTTCCCGATGGTTTGTTTTTAGATTCAAGTTGTACGTGTTATGCAAATTAGCCACGTGGAAACAGCTTGTTGTCTGTCATGTTCACCGAGATGTAGATAGAAATTATATTGATCCTGAAATAGATGTCAATATATACGTCTATATTATGAATTTTATCAATAAAACATTATAAATGTTGTAAGGGCACATTCTCGGCAACTCTGCAAACACGGTCATCTTGTTGTTTATTTTATCACGTGCATATGTAAATAAGGGAAGGTCACACTAATAGTCAGATCGATAATTCACTGCAAGTGATAAGCTATATGAAGTTCCGATATGTACATGTAAATAAGGACATGCGACTCTGACGTCCACATCGATATGCAAATTAAGGTCATGTTTTATGGGTAGCTTTGCATAACATATTACATCTGTCTTGACGAAAGAATACAATTTTATTGTTTTTTATTATTTTTTTCTTACTTTTCCTTTTTAGATATATTGTACTCTTGGTTTATGTTTTCATTTTATTGCAGGTTTTGTTCATTAATGTCCGTGTGCATACTATCCAATTTTTATTTGTATCATATCGCTGCCGAAGACAATACTGTCTTCAGAAATGCTGAGCACCTTTAGTATTTTTTTTCAAGTTTGTCTAAATCTATTTGTTGATCGCACCTTTAACATGTATGATACCAAATAAAACTTGACATCATGAGAAAATCTCTTGTTAAAATTTAACCAAGTCGTCGATTTTAGGCATGCACTTCATGAAAGTGTAACAGTGTAATTTTTTTCATTTTCTGAAAACACAAATTTATACATAATTTTAATGATTTTACTTTTCAATTCTAAATAAAATACCTAATACTTTTACTTTATTTTTCAAATAAGTTTTCCCGACTCAATCTTCAGTACATAAGTTTTTAATATTTTTCAGAATACATGTAATTTGAAATAATTTCTTTTTTATTACTTTGTGATCAAATGTCAAAATTAGCATTTTTAAGCAGTTTCGTCTTTGTTCACTATCGGAAAATACAAACAAGATTCTATGGGGATAGTACTTGTAAACACATGTTAAATCTGAAGTCTACAGTAAAACAGTTTCTATCTTTGTCCCTTTCCGGCTTTAATTGCGATATATTGTTTGGTAACCCAAAGCCCTAGTTTGCTGTTTCCTTATATGATCTAATATGAGGTTTCGGACAATAGCGGCTAAAGCGTTGTTAACACCTTACCGCGTGGATTCCAGGTGTCCTGAAGTGGTATACATGATATGATCATGCTTTGATAGAAAGGTTCAAAATGGGCTAATTACTAAAATAAGTAATAGTGGTGAGTCTTATAATATTTTTAAGTTCCTCTGAGGAGCCTCACCTGATGTCGTCACCATAGGATGCTGGGGAGAGTTTATTGTCTTGATGTGCAGGCATTGGATACAATTCTTTCATTGAAGGGGAATTCATTGAAGGAGATAACGCTCCTTTTAAGCCGATATCTTGTGGTATTTGAATCCTTGGAGGTTGTGTAATATCAGTTTTATCCTCTAAATTACGAAAGATAGTTGTGTATCCTTTCATTTTCACTTCCTCTCTGTGTTTTTCAAGACGGGCTTGATGCTGTTGTTGCAACAATGTTTGGGGTGATGGAGTTAGTCTTGAAGCTTCTGATGTTGGCAAACTTGGAGCATGCTTGTATGCACTAAACACATTCCGTTCCAGCTCAGAGCTATCCTGATTTGACTGATATTGTATTTTTTGCATTAGCTGTTGCCGTAACAACCCGCCCGTGTCGGCAGATATTCCCTGTGACAGCACATGACCTTGTGAATTTCCTGATTTCTTGTTCCTTCTGGTTGTATGAGATGACGAGGCAATGACATCTGATTCTGATGCATAAATGGAAGGTTATTATGCTGCGGCTGAGATGAAGTCATTCTTGGCTTGTGCTGAACCATGTGGATTTTTTCAGTCACTCCCGATTTGGAGGAGGGTACATGAGAATCAATCTGTCCTATATTCCATCTCTCCATACCAGATTGCGGTGATGGCCCCCTCTGTCCTCCCGTTCCGGAACTACTTACTGCTCCCGCTGCAGAAAGTATCTGACTTATGGTGCTAACTTTATTGTGCTGGACGACATTTTCTTGTTTGTCACTTTGTTTTCCTCCTCCATACTGTGCAATGACAGGTTGACCATGGGATTTCTCTTGCTCAGAGAGATATGCCATTCTTGATGGAGACAAGCTCTTTTTCGGAGGTAGAGTTGCATGACCTCTAGACGGAGAGACACTTGGGGGCAGCGGTTCAGGTTTGTGACTAATTGTTGTGGTGGGTACATGTGAAATAACTGGCTGTAGACCCCATGGCACTGTGACCGGTAGGGGCTGGTCTTTTCTTTCTTCTGAAGAGTAGATGGACTGTGCAGCAATTCCACCTAAAAATGCTTGTGATACCTGATCTTGTGTATACCCTGGAAAGGTTACAGGTACAGAACTAGCTTCACTGAACACTGGCTTACCAGCATCTTTCTTTCCTGACCTCTTTGGTTTCTTTGGTTCTGAAACAAAAACAAAATGTACAATAAATCTAGGTTTCCATAATTATGAAATTGTTTGTAATTGAATTCCTGAAATTTGTGATAATATAGTCCTTTTTGAAGTATTTCCCCCACGTAAAATTTTGTAAAAACAGTTCCTTTTTGAAAGAGTTTTTCAGAAATTAGTAGCCAATGGATACTTTGGCTACCTGAAATGGAAACAAACATGTAGGCAAATCCTTATTCTAATGACAATTGATAAATTTGCCTCTTCATTTATTGCCACAGTATTTTGAAGACCATTTACCCAATTCTTCTATGTTTTTTCCTTATAAAACTCCCTTGATTTAGTACCAAACTTTTTTAAATTGCAGAAAATTTGACTGAATAAATAGTTGCGATAAATCAAGGTTGTTCTGTAACTGTGTAAATTGACAGATCGTTGGCCACACCCACAATGATCCGACAATGGCCCAGCATGCTTGAATTACACACAAAAAAATTCAAAACTTGGTCTGAATTGTTCCGTATATTGACATCACTCACACTTATATGCATTAGTTGCTGTACTGCTGCTTTGATACTGTGATGGCGGCCAGTGTCTAAACATAAAAGGCATGGCTGGCGATACGTTAATTTATCTAACAACTTGAAGCGTTTAGACTTCGATTTTAGCCTTGTGTTATCTATGGATTCAATTTTTTAATATAACAATAAATATCAAATTTCCAACAAAAATGGTATTGTACCTTTTATTCCATCTTAAAGGTATTTCATGTGATTGAGATTTTACAATTTGAAAAAAGGCATAAATAAATGTTTTGTGATTGAGATTTTACAATTTAAAAAAAGGCATTCGTAAATGTTTTGACTACATCACGGATAATCATTAAGTAATTTTGATATAGTCATGACAGTGCAATAAAGATATGAGATCAATCGCAATAAAAATCAATAGCAAGGTGCACAAGTCGAGTTGCCAACTTCATACTCTGTATGATGTATGATTCACATACAAAATTTTAGTTCAATATCTCTAAGTATTTATAAAATGAGCTAGGGTGGGTTGAACAAAACTAACATTTGATCTGTAACTCAAAAACCTCGTTAAAATGCTCCTCGATAACTTTGCCATCTCGCTTATTGCCACACTTTTTTGAAGTCCCAAAATCCATTATGTTTATGTTTTTCTTTATCCGCCTCCCTCAACTTATTCCCAAACCCCTTTGTAACGCCAAAATTTGACTGAACAAATGGTGGCGATGAATCGAGGTTTTATTGTATGTGCAAGTGTTTAGAAAAATGGCCAGAAAACTGCTATTTTAAAGAAACTTTTCTAAGCCCACAGCCCAAAATTTCATCAAACATTGCTGAACTGGAATAAAACTCAAACTTGATATGTAACTCATGAAGAAAACAAGCTATGGTACCTGCCGGGGCGCATCACCACACTTATACTGCAATAGGCGATTTCAACAAAAAAAGGTCCCCAACAAAAATAGGGACAACACAGTAAATTGATAGGACAAAACAATAGCTTCAAATTCTTTGTCTGAGCACTGGTTTCCACAATCCCAGAACTAACTGCCTCAACTGGAAGTTTTCAGAATCTTGACTGGGACATAAAAACTAAAAATACCATTACTCCAACCTATGTAATGCGTGAATCTCTTAGATGATACTGAGGCATAAAAATACAAACCTGTCCCAGATGTATCTTTCTTGGCTCTCTCTTTTTTCGGTTTCTTTGGTTTACTTTCCATTGACTGTTGCTGTTGGCCAGGTTCCATGTTTCCTATTTATATTCTGTAAATACAAACAAAGATTGATTGATTGTTTTACCTGTATATATGAATCTGTGTATCTATGTTTCCATTCCTGGTAGCCAAAATCGCCATTGGCTACTCATTCTTGTGAAATTCTTTCAAAAAGTAACCTATTTTAACAAATTTATGAAAAATTACTTTAAAAAGTACTTTATTTTAGAAATTTGGCTACTAATAATTTCAAAATTGTGGAAACAAAGTATATGTACGTTGAATGGATCCAATTCTGGATATATGATTAACGGTAGAGATTGTGCTGCTAGATGCTGTTAGCAGCAGTTTTGATGGGTGTTTTTGAAGCCCTCTGCTGTTTTTGCAGGCACATGAAGTCAAAGTGAAGAATATTTCACTTATATCGAGATTTCCCCAGCTTTAGTGTAATTGGTAGAATTTTTTTACCTTAGCAGTGCACTCAGGACAATATGCAGGGAGGGTTTGGCAAAGGAACAGTCACTTACCTATTTTCAAGTTTGACAAATATTTCTTGAACAAATACATCATCATATACCACTCACTTAAGGGAGTGGAGTACTAGAATTTTATGTGAATCTTTCACAATATACACAGCTCATTTTCCCGTAATACGTAACCATCTTGAAACATAAACAAAACGGGATCTCCCAAGATCATTCTTTCTTTTTGGAGATCCTGCCACTGTCTGGCACACCACTACTAATGGTGAAAAAATAGAGTATGTGTATACTGTCAGTTAATAAAAATTTCGAATTATTTTGGAATTTTTCCCCAAGATATATAGAAAAGTAGATTAGTTGTGAAATGTTTGACCTAGTTAATAATCTGCATTTGCATTTGGCCTATGCTGAAATTTGAATAAAAACTTTTGTCATAGACCTTTGTCAGCTGCTCTACTGTAACGGGCATATCCTCGGTCATATATGCTATAATTTTCATATATGTTAATTTGATAACAATTCATCAGTATGTTTGCAAACTTAAGGGTCATCTAAGTAGGAAAATTCAAGTGAAACCATTTGGTTGAAAAGCGTAAAAGAGGGTATAATCACGAAATTACCTACACAAGTGTGGAGATTTATAAATAAAAATAAAATAGGAATTGATAATTTAAGAGTTTATAAAATATTTGTAGCATTTTTAAAGAAAATTGTGCAAAAAAACATGTGTTAGGGGAAAAAGCTTACACCTTGTATAACAAATTAATTTTAAAAAATGAAAAGATATTAAGATGGGCAACGTCTTAGAGCAGTGCAAAGGGGCCAGAGTTTGTTGAAGGTATATAAGGTCTTTGAAAACTCTACAATTTATGGTTGAGTTTATCTACGATTTATTTTCCTTTTAAAAATGTGTGTACCAGGCGTGATATTTATATTCTAAGGCCACTAATAATCCAAAATAAAACAAGACACTAAAAGTGCACGGTCACACAATACTGTTCTATTTGAATTGAGGTGAATATTGTTTGGTTTCAACAATAGTGAACTATATAAAGCCCAATATGCCTCAACAATAATCAAGTAATATACAAGCTTAGCTTTATAATCTTCCCTTGGATCGTAGGTAGCCTTAGAATATGAACTATCACACCTGGTACATCCATTTATGAAAGGAAAACAAAACATAGAAAACCTCCACTGTAAATTGTCGAGTTTTCAAAAACTTAGTATTTCTTTAACACACTCTGCCACCTTTGAACTGCTCTATGACGTTGACTATCTTAATATCTTTTCATTTTAGAAATTAATTCGTTATACAAGGTGTAAGCTTTTTCCCCAAACACATGTATTTTTGCACAATTTCTTTCAAAAATGCAAAAAATATTTTATAAACTCTTAAATTATCAATTCCTATTTTATTTTTATTTATAAATCTTCACACTTGTGTAGGTAATTTCATACGGGAAATGTCCCGGCGCAAAGCGCCGGGAATTTCCCGTCTATAGGTAACACGTATGTATTATGACGTCATAGAAATTTGTGTAAAAATTCTATAGACCGTACGTCCAAATCATTTGACGTCGCGCGTGCACCACTTTTCTCAACTTTTCTCAAGGCCATTGAAGGGGTCAAATCGACAGGAAGTGAGCTCCATATGGGGGGAAATCTCGCCCGTCTCGTACATCAGAAATGAAACCAAGAAACGATTATCGTGAAAATTATTCATTGAAACAAGTAATAATTTAAATAGGTTGATCGAGTACCAAATATTTACGTTTCTTTCGCCATTCTGGCTGATCTCCAAGTGTAGCGTTTCAAGATTCGCGATGACGTGATTTCTTTTGATCGGGTCAAAGTTCAATTCAGATCGATAACCACTGCAAGCCAATCAGCGACCGACTTTCCCACGTGCATCAACCATGATCACACAGTTTACAATGCGGGAAGATACAAAATTTGCCGATTTCAAGTTAGATAAATCGATAACCATAGTTACCTGACACAAAACTATTCACGAGGTTAGCATAACCACAGTATACAACTTCTACGGTAACTATTTTTTCACATATTATTACTTAATTGAATCCAAATTTTGAGTGCATCTGTGACCCTCGCTGAATGCAGTTTAAACAAAAATGGCGTTCGTCAGGACGGGAAAGACGTTCTTACAAACGATCGATTTTTAAGAAAAATAATAAAATGCGTTTTTCAAAAGAATTAATTAACAGTTCGTCCCAATAATCATTTTTATGAAAATACAGATAAAATTTATTGAATTTATTCCGAATTTAATGTAAATATTGACAAATCCTCTTGTTTGTTTACATGTGACGTGGATATCATGATCAGCTGATCGAGCTGGACCAGTTTGACTTTAAGGTGCTGACTAGAACTGACTTCAACTACAATGGCTGCACTCATCAAAAATCTAACTTGGACATAACTGATGAGGAAACTGTACATGTTGTGCAATGAGATGGACCGCAGTACCAAAAAGTTGTGATGAAAATAACAATAATAAAACATTCATGTTGAGTTTACTTTTAGTAACAGCTGACTGTAGTTGAGATCCACTTAGGTAAGGTCTGAATTGACTCCTTGAAAACCTCCAGGGATGGCGACTGGACTACTGATGCTGGCAGGGGATTTCAATAATTTAGTTCTTGGAATGAATATCAGTAAAAATTTTAACTAGGATAAAATCAACATTACCTTCTTCAATATCCCAGACTTGGTTCTCGAAAAAAAAGTTGGTATAAGTGAATAAATGCCAATTTCCACTCCACTATCCACATAAGCGATCATTTCAATATAAATCTTAACGCACCATCTTTCTAGTATATCATCCCAGAATATTTCATTTCAATTTAGGTGAATAATGAATAATCTTGACTAGGGTAAAAAAACTCCAACCCACCATCCTAGAATTAAACGTCTCGATATAAGTGAAAAAGCATTTTCAACTCTCCGGGGCTGGGGCTCTTCATGCAGTGAAACTTAAAGGGGCTGGGCAAAAATTAACATTATTTCGGTACAAGCTGTCAAGTTTTAATCATATCATTTGTTACTTGCAATGGTATGTGCTTTAGAAAATTCTCATTATGGTACTATATGCCTGTGAATGTTGAAGGTGTAAGAGGAGCTTACCCTCATACCACTGTATTAATATCGGGTTGTGGGTTAAAGGTGCTGCCTAACAGAGTCACAGACAAGCATTCCACTCCCAATTAATATAATTCTATAACCAGTCGATAATCTATCCTTTAAGCCAAATGTGGCTTGCAAAATGAGGAAGCAATAACTCAAATTTTGAAGTATTTTCATGTATAACACAAGTCAGGTTGGAACCAAAAACCTTCCACTCTCCAAGAGGATGCTATACCATTGAGCAATTAAGGCGGTCACAAACAGAATAGATTGTTGACCAAGGGATATTGCAAGCCTAGGCTTATCAGGGCCTTCGGCAAAAAGTTTTATGACCATCATCACTGTATTGTTGACAAGTTTGATGTCTCTGTGTCCAATATTGACCTGGATGTTTTAGTTCCATGTTCCCTTCACTTAATATTGATTACACACGTGGCCGGTGTAGCTAGCTAACAGAAGGTGCTTACGCTTCCAGAAAACTCGGTCTCACTTCCCTGGTGGAAGTTCGCGTGTTCAACCTAACTTGTCAGTTTCAAAGTTTTTTTTACTTTACTCCCGGATTGGGATTTGGACATGAATTAGTATGTTTGTTTTTCATTGGTATAACTGCTTCATTATTGAATGGGACAATCTTGAACTGTGATATGATACACATCTTGTTTTAAGAAACAGGAGTAGTTATTTATGCAATCCATAAATCAGTAGATTAAATTATTCACATGGTATGGTAAAAGGTGATTTAAGATGAGAAGACATTACAACGTGAGAATGTTGTCGTGGTATGGATTAGTATATTCACTATATTGGGTAATTGAATAGCTTTTTGTGTCCCTGGAAAGATCATACCAAAACTCAGTTCTGTGTGACAGAACATGATTGAAAGATGACGCAAGAACTCTGCGGTAGTTAACTATAGTCAGTCCCACTTGTATTTGGTGAGACAAAAGAATGTCTGCCATCCCTTTTTTGGGTGTGTGTGTGTGTGCACAATAACCCGATAATAAATTTGGACATTTCCCGGGATAGGCAATGCCTATTTTCATATTAATTATACCCCTCTTTCAGGCTTTTCAACCAAATGGTTTTCACTTGAATTTTCCTACTTAAATGATCCTTAACCGAGTACTACATTCGGAGGGGGGACAAGTTTTACACTATTTGAGTATTTCGTACTGACTAGGTTCTAGTACGTAATTGCATCCTCCCAGTTGAAAAAGGAAATGGAATCGGAGCCGAGAAACAAGTGACCGATTCACTTCTCTACAAAATAAAAGATCATTGGTGCATTTTTTCATAGGCTCAACGCATAGATGCACAATTTACCGTAATATGTTATATCCAAAACTGAAGCTGCAATAACATTATTAACTTTGTACAGGTTTGCGTCTGATCAGATTTCGATGCATAACTAATAGGCTTAATTTAATCATAATTCACTGCCGATGTTGATGGTGGCATGTTTTCCCGGAAGTGGTCTTGTTTTGTTTTTCCCCGTTCCTGCCTTTTGGTGAAAAAACGTAACAAAAATTCTCATCTTTTGAATTTAAAGTTAAATAAAAATATTTATTTTCAATAAAATAAAGAACAAAGAATTTAATGCTTTATAAGAATTATAAGAGAGTGGTAAAAATATAATATTCTAATATCCGAACTTGGATAATGACGCGGATAGAATTGTCGTTCCGGCTAGACCTCTGCAAATATTTTTACGAAGTGGTAACCTCCAGAGACAGGGGCGTAGCTGAGCATGTTGGTAAATTACGCACTGTAAACGTTAAAAATGCCCCGTTTTTCTGGGGCATGCTCCCCAGGAAATGAAAATACAACAAAAATGATGCGTTTTCCATGAATTTCAACCATTATCTGCAAATTTTTTCGACTAAACTTCAAAACGAAATTCAAACGACCACTGAATTGTACATTGATTCATATGCATAAATCGTCTTGTTCATTATGTTAGTTTCCGTTTTGAGGGTATTGCTTTCAAAATTTTAAATATAGCTGTCATATAATAATTTTTACCATTTTTAAATATGATATTTGACAAAATTAACTTACGCACGATCGTATGTGCGTATGCTCAGCTACGCCCTTGAGAGGTTGCCGCAATTTTATTCGGTCACTTAGAAAAATCGCTGTTTCGGAGCTTGCTTTTTCATATAAAGCTATATATTTGAAAGTTTATTTTTTGCGCATTTTTTTAAAATAAAATTTTCACTGATAAATTCAAAATTAGCTGTAGTTTCTTTTCAATAATCTTCAAAATACTACCAGTCTGTCTTATTACATAAAAAACAGAAGATGAACAGCTTGGTAAATTTATTCAGAACTGATGTATTATTTACCCGGTATAAGTGATTATATGATTTATATATTTAATTAGGCAACGCTGTGTATTATTTGGTATACTGGTTTATCATTTTTTACCCCCGAAACCGGCCAGACAAACAGTTAAAAAATTATTCAAATAACATCAGAAATAATTTAATATAAGTTAACGGTAAGTTCATAATGATGTGTAAACTGTATAACTCCGCGAAGCGGGTTATACAAACGTTTACACATCGGTTTTGGGGGGTTAAAAATGAAAAAAAAATTATTTCCTATAATTTAATTTAAACATTATTTTGCAATGATATTTATAATTTTAATGAGGGTTAAATGTTTTCAAAACTTTACATTTAAATTGCCACCATCATATGGCGCATTGGTACAGTGATGTCGGCCTGTGTCGGAACATAAAAGTCATGACCGGCGATATGTCAATTGGTTGCTGTTTTACGTTGGATTAGCAAGGTTCACTTATAAGCGAGGAGACATTTTTCTTATAAATCACAATCATTAAAATATACTTTACGTGATGTGCGAGTTTTACGCGTCAGTGTTTTTAATCTGCTTGGTATAGTGCGTCAAGTTTGACCTCGCCGTTTGACTTTTAAATTTAAATATTCAAAGAGACACATCCGGCCATTGTTTAATTTAGGAATTATATTAAGTTAAGATATAAGAATAGATGACCGTAATACTGTTTATGGTAATGCTGTATTCCCTTCTAAATCATACATTCTACTATCCCAATATAATATTTAATTGATAAAGGTCAAACCACAAGGTCAAACTTGACGCATATACTCAAGCACGCTAATAGTAAAGTTTTCATGACCGAAAGGTCAGGTGAGCTTATGGCATAGCACAGCATATGTATGTGCGTGTGTGCGTGAGTCGTTTACACCTATTTTCAACATCTCCTCTGAAACCACAAGACAGACTTCAATGAAACTTGGTGAGAAGTATATATGGGCCAGTGCAATTCAGATTTGTACGTGGCGTTGCCATGGCTAACATAACTAGGTCAAGGTGACCTAGGGGTGCAAACATCTTTAAAAAAATTCTTTTGCAAAACCAATGATTGGAGAAAAAATTTGATGTGATATTTGGCTTCTCTAGAGTCTTAAGCCTATAGTTTGTTCATTCTGTGAAATTCGGACAAAAATATGTTACGCGTTTTTGTGTTTAATTTTGAAAAAATCGTAAAATAGCTTCAAATTGTTATAACTTGAATATTTGACTAGATAATGACATGGAGTTTTCAGTTTTGACATAATCTTGTAATTATTTTCAAAATGAATGTGGTCGAGGTCATTTGTGAAGGTCATGACCCAATTATTTTGACCTCTGATTTTAAGTATTATCTGGAAAACTATAAACTTTTTGTATAGGCATATATACAAGAATGTAATAGATATTGATACAACGATCATTTTGATGTAAAGAAAATGGTCATGAGTTCAAAGCTCAAGTTCACAGATGCAAAACAATACCAAAATGGTTAATAATCTCGAAAACTATGGATTTTTTGTATAGACATGTATATTAGAATAGTGTTAGTATTGCTGTAACGATCATTTTGATATATAGATTAAGGTCTTGCGTTAAAAGATCAAGGTCAGAGATGCGAAAGAATACTGAAATGGTTGATTATCTTCAAAACTATTAACTTTTTGTATAGGCATGTATATTAGAATGCTGTAGGTAATTATACAATGATCATTTTATGTATAGAAAAAGATCATTGGTTCAAAGGTCAAGGTCACAGATGCGAAACAATATTGAAATGGTTAATTATCTCGAAAATTATGAACTTTTTGTATAGACATGTTTATTCCAGAACAGAACAGAACAGAACATAAACTTTATTGCATAAAGTACATGTACAAAATACTTATTGCAAAACAGCATATAAAACATGTGACAATATGGCAATTATGATAATAAGTCAACATGTGTATATATAAATTTAAAACATGAATAAATCACACAAGCAGCGGAAGAACATACTAAACTTTGATAACCAGATAATTAAATGCGCTCTTTTAAAGCAAATAAATGTATTTAGCGATATTATACTGTTTTTAATACTATTTGGAGATATTAAAGAAAACAACTTGGATATATTTGGCCAATGGCAGTAGTAACTAGAAAAATACTTTAATCTTAGATGTCTATACTTAGGACAAACCAGTAGAAAATGATATTCATCTTCAATAACCGACATAGTACAATTGCTACATAGACGAGCATTTCTATTAATATTAAAATATCTTCCAGTTTCAACATGTAAATTATGTGAACTAATTCTTAAACGTGTAAGAGAAATTCTATATTTTGGTTCCTTTATGTTTAACAAATAATTTTCAAAAACAAAAGTACATTTGATTGAATTATAAAAAGATAACTTCAGTACTGAATTCCTTTGTGTTTCCCATTTTTGAATAAACTGATCATAAATTCTTTGTTTAATTAGGGGAATATTGGGAGTATTAAAATCCTGTGTATACCATATTTTTGAAAAACCTAAATTACATAAAATTGTTTTTACATGAAAAGCCCAATTCATTCCATTATATGTATTATTATGTTCAACATCATGTCTCAACATTTGATATACCCTATATTGCAAACTGTCTTTATCACTAATTACTTTTGACCAATAGTTTAAAATATATTCGTAACGCTTGCAATAAAGAGGAAGTCTAGCCAATTCTCCATAGATACACACTGATGGTGAAGACAATTTAACACCAAGAATTTTTTTACAAAATTTTAAATGGATCTTTTCCAAAGTAACTGCATCACAGTAACCCCAAACTTCACTAGCATATGATAATACAGAAACAACCAGTGAGTCAAAAAGCATAAGTTTTCTATTAACATCTAAATCAATTTCAGAAAATAAACCAAAAAGACCACCCATAGCTCTATTACCCCGTTCATATAGCTTATCAATTAAAATATTAAATTTACCATTACAATAGAAATCGACACCTAAATAATTATATGAATTAACAATATCAAGTCTGACATTACCATAATAGAAGTCAGGTCTATTTGTAATGGTTCTACCCTTCTTGAAAATCATGACCTTGGTTTTATCAATATTAACTTTCATCTTCCACATATTGCAATAATTATATAGAGAATTTAGCAAATTTTGTAACTCAAGCTGAGATTTACAAAATAAAACTGCATCATCAGCATACAATAAAGAATATAATATAATTTCACCATAGGTAACACTGTTAAGGTCTGCTGGTAAAATGCTTTCAACAAGATCATTAATAAAAAATAAAAACAGGGTTGGGGATAGAGGTTCACCTTGTTTAACACCAGAGTATGAATCGAAAAAGTCACTGTACAAATATTGGTATTTAACACATATTTAACATTAACATACAATGATTGCAAAATTTTTAAAAATTTTGAACTTATACCATATGACTGTAACTTAAGCCATAAAAGACTACGTTCCATGATATCAAAAGCCTTACTAAAATCAACAAAGGCACAAAACAATTTTTTACCACTAGAAATAGTTTTAGAGATTAAAGATTGAAGAATAAAAATACTATCAATGGTACTTCTTTTTCTCGGAATCCATATTGATTTTCACAAAAAATATTCATTACATCTGACCAATGCAATAATCTTCCATTTAGTATGTTTGAAAAAATTTTACCAATTGTATTCATTAATGTAATACCTCTATAATTATTGACATCTGAAAGATTACCTTTTTTGGGTAGTGGTACAACTGAACATTCCGACCAACATTTCGGATATAACCCACTTATGAAAATATTATTAAAGAGATTACATAAAAGAGGTGTAAAAATATTCATATTATTCAAAAATATCTCAGGAATTATTCCATCCATACCAGAGCTTTTACCAGCATGTAATTTTTTGATAGCACAAACAACTTCTTCATCTGAAATATCTTGATCTAGAAGATCTAACCTGATATCATTTAAATCATTAGCATCAGTATGAACAACAGGATCACATTCACTGTATAATTTTTTAAAATAATCAAAAAAATCACTACTATTAATATCTGTACATTGATTATTACCTTTAGATTTTTTAACATTATACCAAAATTTTTTGGGGTTTTTGGGCTAGTTTACTAATCTTAGTACCCATATAAATCTTATGCTTATATTTGGCTTTCTTTTTAACTTTATTGTATTTAGCCCTAGTGTTAACAAATAACCGTCTATTTGTATCAGTTTTGTTTCTGTTATACCTGTTCCTCATTATATTGAATTCACATCTTGCTTTTTTACACTCATTATCAAACCATTCATTATTTTCAGGCTGCTTTGGTTTAAGAACACATGGTGAATGCTTGCCCATAACAGAAAAACATACATCAAAAAGTTTACCACTAAACTTAGCAACAGTAGAATCTATATTTACTTGATTAAAAATATCAAAACCATCAGAAATTATAGATGAAAGTTCATCATAATTCTGCTGTAATACAACATCAAGCTCCTCTGCCTTTTCATTAGACCAAATTAATTTTTTATAAAATCCCGAGTTATCATTTTTAGATTTTACATTATTTAATACTTTAAACGAGAAGAAAACAGGTGCATGGTCAGACCAAGAATTGTTAGTATTGATGTAACGATCATTTTGATATACATGTATAGATTAAGGTCATATATTCAAAAGTCAAAGTCACAGATACCAAAAATCCCAAAATTACCTAGTTTCCTTTTACTTTTGTACTTTTGTTTTCACTATTTTAGCCTTAAATCGTTACTATTATGAAACATATTGACATTTGACATTCGAGCTATTATTTATCAGGTGAGCGTATCAGGCCTAAAGGGGCTCTTGTTTCATTTTATAAACCGAGGTCCAATAACCCAGCCTTGAAGTTCAAGACGTGGGGTTGATTCGGTCGACAACATACGACAAAGGTTTTTTAATTTTTCTTTTGGGCTATATGACTTTACCAATTGGCTTTGTTTCCGTTTTATGGACTGAGTGGTGTACGATGTCCAACCAAGTGAATTAGCTCTCAAAAATGACCATAAGCATGCTTGAATACAAAGCTGATTGAAAATACTACCCCGTACAATTCGCAAACTTTATGCACTTGTATTTCTTTTATTAAATCCTTCGTAATAAGATGAAAAAATGCCCACCGGCGAATATGCGAAACAATGGACGGACGAACAACACCTTGTCATAATATGTCGCCGATTTCCAGATTATAAAATGCACGTTATTTTCGGAAGAGAACGTAAAATAAACGAGGTCCCTTGTCACGGTAGGCGTGGGGTTCGATAAGAAACCCGACTGTATAACACCATCAAAGCAAAATTCCTGCACCTGCGACAATAGCTGGAGACATCTCCATATAAGTAAACAGACTTTTTTCTGGACGTTAAACACCATTGCCTAACTAAACTCATCTCAAGTCGTCCTTTAAAGGGCAACATGTAGAGATTGATTGATTGATTGATTGATTAATTGATTGGTTGTTTGGTTGATTTATTTATTGATTGATTGATTGATTGATTGATTGTTGATTGATTGTTGGTTGATTGATTGATTGATTGATTGATTGATTGATTGATTGATTTCGGTTTAACGTCCCGTCAAGAATATTTTACTTATATCGAGACTTCCCTGATATAGGTGAAGGTGCACAAATTAAAACGTTAACTTGTAATGATTTTAAATGCTATTTTCACGACGCCGGAGATGACGTTTATTAATCTAACATTTTGTGTATGGGTGATATAAGCAAAATTTATTCTCTACTAAATATCAATGGTGACATGTGCGAGTGCGTTTTTAGTCTGCTTTACAATAATGCTCACTCGGGAGACTAGTTGCAAGTCAGTGCCCAGCAGACAAGTATATCACTCCTCAAGTCATATTTTACTGACACTGAATGTACCAGGCGATACTCTGTCATCTTAAAAAGCGAGTGTGAGGCGATGGAAGAGTATTTCAAATATTATTGCCCTGGACTCGAACCCACAACCTCCCACTCTCAAGACGGACCCTCTACCACTGAGCCACGGTTAAATACATACTACGCATTTTTCGTCATCATGACGTATTGCAATTCTTTGGTTTCATAACCTACTGACGTAACTCGTATCATATGACGTAAACTATAATTTCGTTTATTTTATCGACGAAGTGGCTTTTTCTATTTATAAATGTGATGATCAGAATCTAATGTGTCGACAAACAGCATTGACCTGTTTACTTGACTTTTTATTAAGAATATCCATAATGTGATGATCCATCCAGTAAATTGGCAGCAATACATAAATAATGCATGCTTCCAATGAGGTTTACGAAATAAACACCTTTGTTCCCCATACACAAATACACCGGTCTAATTTTAAATACTCTATTTAAAGATCAAGTGGGCACGTCATTGTTGTTTGTTTGCTATAACAGAGGTTGCTCCTTTATTCTGAAAACAAACGTTTATGCCAATTCAACTGATCTCTCCTCCTTTTGATTGATTGGATGGAGTCTTACGTCCTAATTAAGAATATTTCATTTATATCGAGACGTCACCATTTATAGGTGAAGTGCAAGAATTTTCATCTGTAAATTGCGTTAAGAGCAATGTGAAGAGGGGTTTTTTTTAACGTGCCGCGCCTACCGTGACACGGGGAATCAATTTGAAGGACGGCGTGATTTTCGTTTTTTAATGCCGAGTGCTTGAAGAAAGAACAGTAACTATCTATTTTCAAGTCTCCATCAGACCCGTCATGGGTTCGAACAGACGACATCCCACATATGATGCGAGCATTCTACCATCAAGCAACCAAAGTGGTCACTCTCTTTCCTATTATGTCAGTGAGCATTCATGTTATTGGATAATAAAACTTGGTGTTAATAATATACTAGAAACCTGGCAAAATTAGTAATGTCAAAATCAAACATACTTATCCATGTCAAAACCACTATCCCAAAAGCAAAGTAAGCTGGGAAATAAGTTAAATACCTGCAACACCAACAATGTGAGACCATGTGCTCCGGAAGGGTGAGACGAAGGTAAGTAACATGTGTTGTAGCCAAAGTCAAATATTTTCATTTGATATCTCGTTTGGCTGACGAAGTGACACCGTGTGCTCCGGAAGGGTAAGACGAAGGTCAGTTACATGCGTTGTAGCCCAAGTCAAATACAGTAAAACCTCGATTCATCGCCACCATTTGTTCAGTCAAATTTTGGCGTTATAAAGGGGTTTGGCAATAAATCGAGGGAGGACCATAAAGAAAAACATAAACAAAATGGATTTTGGGACTTCAAAATAGTGTGGCGATAAGCGAGGTGGCAAAGTTATCGAGGGGCATTATAACGAGGTTTTACTGTATCTTCATTCAATATCGGATCTTGCTGATGACTTTTTGTTATAAAAGTCACAATGCATAAACAAATTAAAATGCTGACTGTTAAGTGGACACTAATAAGCAAACCCGCTGTAACTTAATATAACGAAGTGTTGATCTACTAAATGGGGTTTTACGTCCCAGTCAAAAATATTTCACTTATATCAAGATATCACCGGTTTTTAGTGCGATCAGGGCCATGTACACGGAGGGTTCGTTGAAGTGCCACGTCTGCCATGGCATCGGGTCATCAGTTTTTAAGATTTCTATCGAAAGACCCCGTGACAATTTTTTCTAAATATCTAGTACTCTGCGAACAATTAACTGCTACCTATTTTTAAGTCTTCTTCAGACCCCGGCCGAGGTTCGAACCCACGATCTCCCCACGATCTATCGATTAAGCTACAGTATTGGTATTAAATCAAAGGGACTCGCTATTAATTATCGATAGAATGACTAGAATGTAAAATTAAATGAATAAAACTCTGATGTGTCAAATCACTTTTATTTTATTGTAATTATCTAAAACAATTACAAGGTAATCAGACTACCACTGAAATAGCTGGTTTCATGATATTTATAACCAAGTCCTTTGACCCAGACTCTGTCCCCTTTGTTCAGCTGAAGCATCAATGTTAGGGACGCTGACGGTAAAGCTCTACTATATGCTTGAGAGTACAACAAGGCTAATTGTACATCATTTTTCATAATATATCCTTGGACAACACTAGTAGACACAGACTGTAAAGTAACGCTGAACATGTACATCCCATCTTCTGGACAATAAAACACTCCTGCGTTGCTATGGTAGCCTCCACCGACGTTAGTTATAACCTTCTTAAACACCATGACTGAAGATGTTGTCACCTGTGTGTCTAACTTGGCAGAGAAAGCAACTGCTCCGTGCGCCTTTCTGGTGTGGTTTGCTAAAAATCAATATAAAATCAGTTACCATACGTCACCGATGAGTAGCAAAATTATAACGCTAGGTTAAAGTTTATGCCGATTTTTATAAAGTTTGATGAAACTTAAATACTGAACCAAAATAAGATCAGCCGATGTTACTGAGCAAGACATTTTCGCATATTAGGTTTTCCCCATTTTAAAAGCTCTCTAATTTTTCATCAGAATCAAACGCGAATCATAAAGCGAGACAAACGAATGTTGTCAAGAACATATACATTTCTGTCTGGGATGGAACATATGTTGATTTTTTTTCACTGTGACTTTACAGACTTACGTCGAAAGCGTGAAATATGGTTTGACAATGTACCATGTGATACCCCTTAACGTTTCTCCTTATTTTGTTTTCTTTCATTTGAGATTGAATCGCTTCAGTTCACACATTCCCGTTAAAATCAAGTTACACCAGGAAATGTCGATGTAAAGGTTTTTCGAAACGTTAAGGAGTATTGATCACGATGAACTTCATTGCAAAGTCAAAGTAGTAATTTTCGTCGATGATTTCGCAACTTTACATTTGCGCTATCACGTTATCTACTTGTTGATTGTTGTCTTTAGCTGCAAAGGAACATTGTAATTAATTGATGTATACAAATGTTTTAGTCTTGTCTAGACCACAAATAATAAACCTAAATCTCTCTCTTCGACAATCGCATCTTACTGTATACATTTTTCGGCGGCCCCACACTATGATTATATAAACAAGCTTTACATCATCTTCTTCGTTTCAATCGCTTGTGGTTGAAAGCGTTCTCTGTAGCGGCCATAGGTGGACTACTCTACAGAGGTGTCTTTAGCATGCACTGAGACACGGAACCTCGGTTTTGCGTCTCACCCGAAAGACTATTCTAGTATCGAACTTTTTACAGCTCTAGTACCGGTATGGACAGGAGATGAAAATTATTTCAGAAAATTCCCGAATGAGGTTCGAACTCACATACCTTGTCTAAGAAAGCCAATGATAGTATCACTCGGCCATATCCGCCCATTACCGGGTTAGTTGCAGAATCGCGTCTAACTTTGAAATCTTCAATACACCCAAGTGTAATCCGAAGCAAGCTACAAGGCGACTTGAACACATAACAGTATGAAAGCCTAACGACAGTATAACAGTGGAATATACAGTATATAAAACTTACCAATTTGATTTTGTAGTGCCACTACTTCATTCTGGAACAGTTTCATTTGTTTTGAACTTTTCATTGTAAATCTGGAAATCCTTTGCTTCAAGCCCTTAGAGACAGTCGACATGTTTTTTCTGAAGTGAGTTAATTCCTTTTTTACGTCATCTTTTGTAGCCAATCGGACTTCCTCTTTAAAATCTGTGACAAGTCCTTCTAATTTTTTCTGTAAAAACTTTGTGTCGTGTAGAAGTGTACTTCTTTCTTTTAGTTCACGCTTCACATCATCGAGTTGATCTTCCATTTTTCGAAACTTTTCCAAAACTGTTTTTCTTTCAAGTTGTTCGGCAACCATTTGTCGGACAACATCACGTATCAAACCATCTGAACGCTTACTTCTCTGGTGTTCCGGTAGATCGGCCGTACTTCCGCTAATACCATTGATGATAAACATCGCGGCGATTAAAACTGCGCCCAAATTTAAACACGACATCTTTGTTTGAAAACTAGTGTTTTCAGATTGAAACATTAAAGTTTATGGTGATGTTTCTGCTGTAACAATCATTTTAAATTGTTTTAGGTGGTTAATTACTTATTTGCGTGATACGAAAAAGGAAGTATGTAGGTATCGTTTTGCAATTTGAACTTGTTTACGCACCAGATTGATATCCGGTATCCAGAACAGCTGTTCGTAAAAACGCCTACGATTTTACCGGAACTAATGTTTGAAAACTTGACACTAATTAAAGATGATATTATTATTATTATTATTTAAATGATCGGCTTCCAGATAAGAATATAACTGTAATAAGCTTAGCATGATTTTCAAAATGACACATTAATCAATAATTTGAAAGCAAACAAAATTACTGAAAATTAATATTAAGGCAATGTTAGGATTTCAGTTAAGATGACATATGGCAAATCCGGTTAGGTGGAAAAAGGGACATGTTTCAAGGCAGCTCCAAATCATTTTAGAACGACGTTAAAAAGCCTTTACATATCAACTTAAGTTTGAAAAATTAAAACTAGTTAGATTATAGATGCTGTTTTGCATTGAACATAATCCTGATATAAAACGAAGTTATATACCCATGAGAAAAGGAAAAAAAATAGTATACATTAGGCATTACCCCTTTATACTATTATGGACCAAGTTTTAATTGTAACAAAAATATTAAATTACTGAAAATTAACAGAAAATATCAAATGTTATTACTTCAAACAAACATATATTTTTGTCATTTCCCGGTCAATTATTTTTAGGTACAAGCTGTATGCACATAAGCCACGCGTAAATAGCTGAGTTTTGTTTTTCTTTTAAATTGAGAGCTAAATTAGTAGTAGTTAAATTACTACGTGAACGAAGTGTCCTACCAGAAAGCATGAATAAAAATCCAAATTAGTATACATTAAAGAGTACCCATTTGTACGATTATGGACCAAGTCTTAATTTTAACAAAGATAGAGACTCGCTGTTAATTAACAGAAAAAATTTAAAAAATTTCCAGTTGTAAAAATGTTAGTACGTTAAACGGACAAATTACAATATTTGATATATTCTTTTTGTAATTTTTTCCCGATGGTTTCTTTTTAGGTACAAGTTGTACGTGTTATGCAAATTAGCAACGTGAAAACAGCTTGTTGTCTGTCATGTTGACCGAGATCTAGATAGAGATTATATTTATCCTGAAATAGATGTCAATATATACGTCTATATTTTGAATTTTATCAATAAAAAACTATAATTAAAAATTGTTGTCGGGGCACATTCTCGGCAACTCTGCCAATACTGCGAATACGGTCAATTTTCTGTTTATTTTGTGACCTGCATATGTAAATAGGGGAAGGTCACACTAATAGTCAGATCAATAATTCACTGCAAGTTATAAGCTATATGCAGTTCCGATGCGTACATGTAAATAAGGACATGCGACTCTGACGTCCTGATCGATATGCTAATTAAGGTCATGGCTCTGTGGGTAGTTCTGTCTTGACGATAGTAGATACAATTTTATTTTTATTATTTTTCTGCTTTTTTCCTTTTTAGATATTTTGTACTGTTGTTTTCATTTTATAACAGGTTTTGTTTATGTCCGTGGTGAGAAGTGCATGTTAATGAGATGGCACTCATTTAAATTTTCTACACTTTTATAATGATGTAATATTTTGTATCTCTATGTCATATGTTTTTGATAAATAGTATGGACGGACAATAAAACTATTATGTCCAAAAACAAAATAATAATAATAATAATAAAATATCAAACTCAGTGTGCATAATTGTGTATTATTGTCAGAAATATACTTTTGTATAAATTTGCTGCTAGTTAAAATTTGAAATTTCTCGAAAAAAGGTATACTCTCTCATACAAAGTATTTCTTTAACTTAATTTGGTAGAATATATTTTATTCACTTTGGGTATTTTGTTAACAATTTAAATTTATATTTTTTGTGCAAGCACTACTAATGAGGAATTGTATTTCATAACGGCTGTCTAGTTCTGTAAAATTAAAACTCGTATAATATGAAATTTAAACCCCTGAGCTGGTACCTCTGTAGGTTGATGGTGCCCCAAGGATATAAAAAAGTCAGTAAACAATAATTGTGTATTATTGTCAGAAATATATTTTCGACTTAATTTGCGGAGAGTTAAAATTTGAAATTTCTCAAAAACTAAGGTATAGTCCCTCATGCAAAGTGCTTCCTTAGCTAAATTTGGTAAAACATATTTTGGTCATTTGGATATTTTTACAACGTCTTGATTACAATTTTAATTTCATAGTTTTGGTCAAAGCACTACTGGTGAGGAATTGTATTCCGAAACGGACGTCTAGTACTGTAAAATTAACACTGGTATAATATGTAAAATAAAATATGATTTACTTTGCGTTTTTATTTTATTTTCGCGACATACACAGGGCTTGAAGATAGACACCGTTTTGGAGATTGATTAATTTCGCCAGTTAATCAACGTAGGTTGAATGTTTTAGTATACAGGTCCTGATTTCAAACTGATTTTTAACTAAGATTCCAAACGACTTTAAAGAAACGTTTATAATATCATAGACAAATGTTTTTAACATAATTAAAATATCGATGTAATAAGCTTAGAAATCTCCAAAAGTACACCTTTCAATCACGAATATTTTGAAAACTAACACAAAAATTCTATTTCAGTTAGGAAAAATCTTAATTAAGAAATGATTGTAAAACCAGGGCCTTGTCATTGCTGACTGAATTCTTTACAACCCCGCGTTTTCTTTTACCTAAGTAACGAGCAAGTGAAACCTCTTTAAATATTCAAAACAGACAGATTGATATGAGACGGATTATCTGATGGATTATCTTAGCCTTAGATCTTAGTCTTTTATAACTGTGAAATTTTACAATTTCCCTTTATATCTATGAAACTTCCTTTATATCTATGAAACACGTGAAGACCTATCAATCAATCGTACTTTAGATCGTGTTTTAGAACTGTGAAATTTCGACAACTTTCCCTCTATAATTATCTATGATACAAACCAGTGACGACCCATCAATCAACATGTCGGAATGCTAAAAAAATATTTTTTTTAAATATCAAATCAGATAGATCTTTCATTTTCTTTGTGAAGCTAATTAGGCATTTACATGTAAAATCCACTGAACTTCTTTAATAAAATTGGACTTTTTCACTAAGCATATTTTTAACACTAAAAGGGTATCGCAATGCACAAAAAAGATGTCCATGAAATATCTCTGCACAAAGTATTCATTGCCACTATGGGGATTCTATATGCTAAAAGCAATGAGAGAGATTGGTCCTTTTGTGCATACAATTTAAGATGTCAATTCGTTGGCTCCAGTCATTGGATATAATATTACTTTGACAAATACATCTATATATACCTCTCACGTTTTACAAATCCCGAGGATATTTACTTAAAACTCTTGTTATAATTCCACTCGTCTTTTGTTTATTTGTGACTTCACTCACCACAACATTTGCTTGAAGTCCCAAAATTCATATACATCTTATAATTAGAAGCCTCCATCAATTCATTATAAAAACCGTCTATAACGCCTTTTAAAATCTGATAGAACAAATGGTTGTATTTATGGAGATTTTACTGTGTTTTTTTTATTTTATAAACCGTTGTTCAATTGCGCAGTTTGGTATTAATATAGTGGTCGTAAGTTGTTAGCCTTGAACTCCAAGACATGGGGTTGATCCGGTCGACAACATTCGACAAAAGTGTTTTATTTGTCTTTCCATGTGACTTTACCAATTGGCTTTGTGTCAATTTTATGGACTGAGTGGTATACGATGCCCATCCATGTTATTATGGACAAGTGTATACAATTAGCCCATTTGTACTCTCATGTACACAGTATGTCTTACCCGTCAGCGTCTTTAACATTGATGGTTCAGCTGAATAAAGGAGACCGAGTCTGGATGAAAGGATGCGGGATAAAATATTATTACTACAACTATTTCAGTGGTAGTCTGATCACCTTGTAATTGTTTTGGATAATTGCAATGAAATAAAAGTGACTTTACACAACAGAGTTTTTTTATTTTGTTTTACATTTTAGTCATTTATCGATAAATAATGGCGAATTCTTTTGATTTATTACCCGTGTATGGAAGCTCAATCGATAGAGTGCTCGCTCCGTTTTTGAAAGATTGTGGGTTAGAACCTCGACCGGGGTCTGAACAAGATTTGAAAATAGAATTGACTATTCTTTTGTCAAACACTCGAAATTTAGAAATGTGAGACACGGGGTCCTTTGGTCCTTAAAAACCCATGCCCCTTGTCACGGCAGACATGGCATGTCAAAAACCCTCCCTGCAAATGACCCTAAACGCACTGCCAAGTTCAAAATTTCTGTCACTTCACCTATCTGCTGACGTCTCATTATAAGGGAAATTCTTGACCCAATTTAATCAATCAATCAATCAATATTTCACATAATGTACTTGTTACTGTACAAAAACGTATGTTTAAAGGTCGAAAATTCGAGGTTGCATCTCAGGAAATTTGCTTTTATCCTTTCACTCAATTTTGATTGCACACGTAGCTGGTATATCTAGCTAAACGACAGCTGTTTAGCCCCCTAAAGCACCAGCCTAACTTTCCTGGTGGAAGTCCACCTGTTTAACTGTTTAACCGAACTTGTCAGTTTCAAAGTTTTTACTTTGCTTCTTCATTGTGATTTACGCATGGATAAGTATTTTTGTTTTTTATTTAAATTATAGTTAACGCAACAAAGTATTCTCATTTTAATTGACTACACGACGCAAATGAGATACCAATGATTTCAGCTTAAGTGACGTCTCGATGTTCTTATCAAATCATTGTAATGGTCACTTGATTAATTAAGAAATAACTTTGATATTTTTTGGTTTATCATTTTTTACCCCGAAACCGGGTAATAATATTTATAATTTTAATGAGGGATAAATGTTTTCAAAACTTTACATTTAAATTGCCACCATCATATGGTGCATTAATACAAATGACGTCACTGACGTTATGAACTCGTTACCATTAACAACCGCCTACTCCATCATCTTTTCTATTGATCACATGACCAATGTTGGTTATCATAAATAAACTGAAAATGATTACTGTAAACGTATTTAATTTCACGTGTATTTATTTTTGCGATATAGAAAATTTAGACATATCCACGTAGTTAATTTTTGCGTTTTTTAAATATACACTATAAAACAAAAAGCATAATGTAATTTTCGTTTGATATTAATTTTCGCGCAAAACAAACAACCACCAAATAAATGGAAATTGGTACACCACGAAAATAAAAACGTTTACAGTATATCAACTCGATATCTAGAATTAAATTATACAATGTTACCGAGTGAGTATTGAAGCAAATCAAGTCTTGTCTTAAACCATTGTATTAAATATAACAACAGCGGCAGTTAGAAGGTTATTTTGTTTGTGTTTATTATTTCTAGATATAGATAAACAACTTTGACCTGTCCGCTTGACCTTTTATTTAAATATTTATCACGGACCAAGTACATCTGTTTATAGGGAACATAGAATAACTGGATGTTTATTTTGTATACATCGTGAGATATACTCACATCATAAAGTAAAAACCACCACCTATTTATTTGTAAGACCCTTCTTTATGAATATTCCTAATGAAAGGTCAAACGGACAGGTCATTGTTGTTTACCTATATACCCAGTTGTTTTGAAATTCAAATTGGGCCGTCATTTCCAATATGGTAGTCATAATGACCTATATAATATTGTTTTGAAATTCGAATCAGAACTGCATTTATACATTTTGTATATTTGACCAGTGAATAGTTGTGGATATAGCTAAAAGATGTTTGCAATTCAAAATGGCTTCCATATTCAATATGACAAACAAAATGGCGACTTAATATCATTTATATGTTTATCTTTTGAAAACAAGAACTTTCAGATAAATTCCAGGTAATTGCCATATTGCATTGTTAGCCTTGAAGTCCAAGACGTGGGGTTGATCCGGTCGACAAAATTCGACAAAGGTTTTTTTATTTTTTTTCATGTGGTTCAATTGGGTTCCAGGTAATTGCCATATTGCAAAAGGTTTTATATTATGGTTTTATAATTTTAATATATGCCTGTTTCTGGGAATCGTGGACTTTTTATGGCAAGGCGCTATTCGTTCGTCCGTCCATTTATCTGTCCGTCCGTCTGTGATAATTTAGTATACCATGAACAGTTCGTATTTTTAAAAGATCGCCAAATAAAAAGTCATATGCAAAAATATATTCGCTGTTCGGAGCTTCAAATTTAATACCGGAGAGAGAAAAGTGGAGATGTACTCGGCAAAATGTCACTTTCTACGCTCTTTTGGTTAATTAACAGATCGTCGGACACACCCGCAATGTTCCGATATAGGCCCGACATGCTGTGTCGGAACATAAAAGTCATGACCGGCGATATGTCAATTGGTTGGTTGAATGCTGTTTTACGTTGGATTAGCAAGGTTCACCTATAAGCCAGAAGACATTTTTCTTATAAATCCTAATCATTAAAATATGCTTTACGTGATGTGCGAGTTTTACGCGTGAGTGTTTTTAATCTGCTTTGTATAGTGCGTCAAGTTTGACCTGGCCATTTGACTTTTAATTTTAAATATTTAAAGAGACACATCCATTGTTTAATTTAGGGATTATATTAAGTTAAGATATAAGAATAGATGACCGTAATACTGTGTATGGTAATGCTGTATTCCCTACTAAATCATACAGTCTACTATCCCAATATAATATTTTATTTGTAAAAGGTCAAACCACCAGGTCAAACTTGACGCATATACTCAAGCACGCTAATAGTCATGTTTTCAACCGCGAAAGCTAATACACTTCCCCACAATAACACAGATAAGCATCGCAGAACACTCAGTCCAGTATACTGATAAAAAGCCTATCAGAGGCCCAAGACAAGTGGAAATTGTTTCCTGTTTGCTGTCGACCGAGGTCGAGTCCACGTATTGGACTTGATCTTAACCACCGACATGCCAATATTAAACTGCGTAATTTAACCTCGATTAAAAAATAAAAGCATGAATTCATTGCCCCATATGTTCTCTCAGATTTCAGTGTAGTTATAGAGGGGGTAGGTGATAAATTGATAGTCTTTTAAAAAAACAAACAAACACACACACACACACACACACACACACATGCATATATATATTGTGACTACATTTAATGAGGCGGGAACTGAGGTGGCGTGTGGCATTATAACGAGGTATTGCTGTAAATATAGAAAATATATTATCTTAAAAATTCGGCAATTTACTAAATAGATATTATATACAGTACAGTACAAGCCTGTCGAAAGTTTAACACTTAAAGTAACGAATTTTAGGAAAGTGCGCCGGATCGATACAGCTCATCTCGGTCCCTTGTTAGCTACATATCGATCTCGTCAGCTTTTCAGCAGTTGCTAGATTTTTCTGAGAATTTTTTAATCCCTAGCTTTCCATATCTCGGTCACTCAAAAGCTGCGCTTCCGGACTCTGTTTTCGCGAAACTGTATTGTCTGCAGTCAAAGGTCCACGTAAAATGAACCTTTTTAAGTTAAAAGTGGCAGGCCTGTACTATCCTGTATATAATACCAATATAATCAATAAATTTAATAAATTGCAGAATTTTTAATATATGTTATTTTCAATTTTCTGTAGTTATTTAGAAAAGTTTTCAACATATTTCAGGGATATTTACAGTAATACCTCGTTATAATGCCACTAGTTTATTTTGCCACCTCACTTCCCGCCTCATTACCCAAAATCCATATATAAATCATTATGCCTTCCTTTAAAAACAGCTATCAATATATCACCCAACCCCATATAACACGAAAATCTAACCTTTGAGAACAAATTGTTGCAATTTATGGAGATTTTAATGTGGTTTTTAGCTCACCTGACCGAAAGGTCATGTGAGCTTATGGCATAGCACAGCGTGTGTATGTGTTTCATCTCTTCTGAAACTACAAGACAGATTTCAATGAAACTTGGTGAGAAGTATATATGGGCCGGTGCAATTCAGATTTGTACGTTGCGTTGTCATGGCTACCATAACTAGGTCAAGATGACCTAACGGTGCACAAAATTAAAAAAAAAAATCTTCTGCAAAACCAATAGTTGAAGAAAAAATTGGATGTGATATTTGGCTTCTCTAGTGTCTTAAGCCTATAGTTTGTTCTTTTTGTGAAATTCGGTCAAAAATAGGTTACGCGTTTTTGTGTTTAATTTTGGAAAAATCGTAAAATGGCTTCAAATTGTTATAACTTGACTTTTTGACCAGATAATGACTTGGGGTTTTCAGTTTTGACATATTCTTGTAATCATCTTCGAAATGTGGTCAAGGTCTATTGTGAAGGTCATGACGTAATTTTTTTGACCTCTGATTTTAAGTATTATCTGGAAAACTATAATCTTTTTGCATGGGCATATATACAAGAATGTAATAGATATTGATACAACGATCATTTTGATGTATAGAAAAAGGTCATGAGTTTAAAGGCCAAGGTCACAGATGCGAAACAATACCAAAATGGTTAATTATCTCGAAAACTATAAACATTTTGTATAGTTATGTATATTATAATATTGTTAGTATTGATGTAATGATCATTTTGATATATAGATTAAGGTCATGGGGGTAAAGGTCAAGGTCACAGATGCGAAAGAATATTGAAATGGTTAACTATCTCAAAAACTATGAACTTTTTGTATAGACATGTATATCCCAATATTGTTAGTTGTAGATGTAACGATCATTTTGATATATAGATTAAGGTCATAGGTTCAAAGATCAAGGTCACAAATACCAAAAATCCCAAAATTACCTTGTTTCTTTTTACTTTTGTACTTTTGTTTTCACTATTTTAGCCTCAAATCGTTTCTATTATGAAAGATTTTGACATTAGACATTCGAACTATTATTTATCAGGTGAGCGTATCAGACCCAATGGGCCTCTTGTTAAATTTTATAAACCGAGGTCCAATAACCCAGCCTTTAAGTTCAAGACGTGGGGTTGATTCGGTCGACAACATACGACAAAGGTTTTTTAACTTTTCTTTCGGGCTATGTGACTTTGACCAATTGGCTTTGTTTCCGTGTTATGGACTGAGTGGTATACGATGTCCAACCAAGTGAATTAGCTCTCAAAAATGACCATAAGCGTGCTTGAATACAAAGCAGATTGAAATTACTATCGCATAAAACTCGCAAACTTTATACACTCGTATTTCTTTTATTAAATGCTTCGCAATAAGATAAAATAAATGCCCACCCGCGAATATGCGAAACAATGGACGGACAGATAGACGGACAAACGAACAACACCTTGTCATAACCAGATTATAAAATGCACGTTTTTTTCGGAAGAGAACGTAAAATAAACGAGGTCCCTTGTCACGGTAGGCGTGGGGTTCAATAAGGAACCCGACTGTATAACACCATCAAAGCATAATTCCTGCACCTGCGACAATAGCTGGAGACATCTCTATATAAGTGAACATTCTTTACTTGGACGTTAAACACCATTGCCTAACTAAACTCATCTCAACTCGTCCTTTAAAGTGCAACATGTAGAGATTAATTGATTGGTTGATTGATTGATTGATTGATTGATTGATTTCAGTTTTAACGTCCCCGTCAAGAATATTTTACTTATATCGATACGTCACCTGCTATAGGTTAACGTGCACAAATTAGAACGTTAACTTGTAATGATTTTTAATGCTGTTTTCACGACGCCGGAGATGACGTTTATTAATCTAAAAATTTGGTGTATGGGTGATATAAGCAACAATTTAGTCTCTACTAAATATCAATGGTGAGATGTGCGAGTGCGTTTTTAGTCAGCTTTACAATAATACGGAAACTATATCATCGTTTATTTTATCGACGAAGTGACTTTATCTATAGGAGGTTTCATAATTAGGTGATAATCAGAAACTAATGCGTCGACAAACAACATTGACCTGTTCGCTTGACCTTTTATTAATAATATTCATAATATGATGATCCACCCAGTAAATTGGCAGTAATACATAAATACTGTAAAGGGAGAAATTTTCGCTCATTTCTCGCGAAAGAAATTCATGCGAAATTTTTACCCACTCGAAAATGTCTACCATAAAGGTTTATACATCATATGTTATTAGTATATAGAATATACACCCACTTATATTGGTTAGACGAAAATTACACTCAAGCGAAATGCTAGATTTCAGAAATCGCGAAATTTTTATCCCGCGAAACTAATCCCCTTAACAGTAATGCATGCTTCCCATGAGGTTTACCAAATAAACACCTTTGTTCCCCATACACAAATACACTGGTCCAATTTTAAATACTCTAGTTAAAGATCAAGTGGACACACCATTGTTGTTTGCTTGCTATAACAGAGGTTGCTCTTCAACTCTGAAAGCAAAAACGTTTATGCCAATTCAACTAATCTCTTCTATTGATTAAATGAATGGGGTTTTACGTCTTAATCAAGAATATTTTATTTATATCAAGACGTCACCATCTATAGGTGAAGTGCAAGAATTTTTATCTGTGAATTACGTTAAGAGCAATGTGCAGGGAAGGGTTTTTAAAGTGCCGCGCCTACCGTGACACGGGGAATCAATTTGAAGGACGGCGTGATTTTCATTTCTAAATGCCGAGTGCTTGGAGAAAGAACAGTAGATATCTATTTTCAAGAGTCCATCAGACCCGGCAAGGGTTCGAACCGACGACATCCCACATACGATGTGAGCACTCTACCATCAAGCTATCGAAGTGGTCACTTTCTTTCCTATTATGTCAGTGGGCATTCATATTAATGGATTATAAAACTCGGTGTTAATAGTATATTAGAAACCTGTCAAAATCAAACATACCATCCCAAGATTCCAAAGCAAAGTAAGCTGGAAAATAAGTTAAATACGTGCAACACCGACGAAGTGAGACCGTGTGCTCCGGAAGTGTAAGACGAAGGTCAGTAACATGTGTTTTAGCCCAAGTCAAATATCTTCATTCGATATCTCATTTGGCTGACGATGTGAGACCGTGTGCTCCGGAAGGGTAAGACGAAGGTCAGTAAAATGTGTTGTAGCCCAAGTCAAATATCTTCATTCGATATCTCATCTGGCTGACGAAGTGAGACCGTGTGCTCCGGAAGGGTAAGACGAAGGTCAGTTACATGCGTTGTAGCCCAATGCAAATATCTTCATTCAATATCTCATCTGGCTGATGACTTTTTGTTATAAAAGTCGCAATGTATAAACAAATTAAAATGCTGACTCTTTCGAAGGACCCCGTGACATTTTTTTCTAAATCTCTAGTACTTTGCGAACAATTAACAACTACCTATTTTTAAGTCTTCTTCAGACCCCAGCCGAGGTTCGAACCCACGATCTCCCCACGATCTATCGATTAAGCTACCGTATTGGTAATAAATCAAAGGGAATCGCTATTAATTATCAATAGAATGACTAGAATGTAAAATTAAATTAAAAACTCTGTTTTGTCTAGTCACTCTTACTTTATTGCAATTATCCAAAACAGTTACAAGGTGATCAGACTACCACTGAAATAGCTGAAGACATGATATTTCATCCCGTTTCCTTTCACCCAGACTCTGTCCCCTTTGTTCAGCTGAACCATCACTGTTAGGGACGCTGACGGATGTGATGAATTATACGCTCGAGAGAAAAAATAGGATAATTGTACATCATTTTTCATGACTAGAATATAAAATCAAATAAAAAAAACTCTGATGTGTCAAATCACTTTTATTTCATTGTAATTATCCAAAACAATTAAAAAGTAATCAGACTACCACTGAAATAGCTGCAGTCATTATATTTATGACCTATTCCTTTGACCCAGACTCTGTCCCCTTTGTTCAGCTTAATCATTAATGTTAGGGACGCTGACGGGTAAGTTGTACTATATGCATGAGAGTACAACAAGGCTAATTGTACATCATTTTTCATAATATATCCTTGGACATAACTATAAGAATAAGACTGTAAAGTAACGCTGAACATGTACATCCCATCTTTTGGACAATAAAACACCCCTGCGTTGCTATGGTAACCTCCACCGACGTTAGTTATAACCTTCTTAAACACCAAGACTGAAGATGTTTTTACCTCTGTGTCCAACATGGCAGAGAAAGCAACTGCTCCGTGTCTTTTTCTGGTGTGGTTTGCTAAAAATCAATATAAAATATGTTACCATGCGTCACCAATGAGTAGCAAAATTATAATGCTAGGTTAATGTTTATGCCGATTTTTATAAAGTTTGATAAAACTTAAATACTGAACTAAAATAAGATCAGCGGATTTTACTGAGCTAAACATTTTCGCAAAAAACGGTTTTTCCCCAATCTTAAAACCTCTTTAATTTTTCATCAGAATCAAACGCGAATCATAAAGCGAGACAGATCAGACGACTGTTGTTTTTCGAAACGTTAAGAGGTACTGGTCACGATGAACTTCATTGCTAAGTTAAAATAAATTTCGTCGATGATTTCGCAACTTTACATTTGCGCTATCACGTTATCTATTTGTTGATGGTTGTCTTTAGCTGCAAAGGAACATTGTAATTAATTGATACATAAAAGTGTTTTAGTTTTTTCTATAGACCAGAAATAATAAACCTGAATCTCTCTTATCGACAATCGCATCTTACTGTATACAGTTTTTCGGCGGCCCCACACTATGATTATATAAACAAACTTTACATTCTCTTCTTTGCTCTGTTTCAATCGCTTGTGGTTGACAGCGTTCTCTGTAGCGGCCATAGGTGGACTACTCTACAGAGGTGTCTTTAGCATGCAATGAGACACGGAACCTCGGTTTTGTGTCTCATCCGAAAGACTATTCTAGTATCGAACTTTTTACAGCTCTAGTACCGGTATAGACAGGAGATGAAAATTATTTCAGAAAATTCCCGAATGAGGTTCGAACTCACATACCTTGTCTATGAAAGCCAGTTATAGTACCAATCGGCCATGTCCGCCCACTACCGGGTTAGTTGCAGAACCGCGTCTAACTTTGAAATCTTCAATACACCCAAGTGTAATCCGAAGCAAGCTACAAGGCGACTTGAACACATAGCAGTATGAAAGCCTAATTACAGTATAACAGTGGAATATACAGTATATAAAACTTACCAATTTGATTTTGTAGTGTCATTACTTCATTCTGGAACAGTTTCATTTGTTTTGAACTTTTCGTTGTAAATCTGGAAATCCTTTGCTTCAGTCCCTTAGAGACAGTCGACATGTTTTTTCTGATATGAGTTAATTCCTTTTTTACGTCATCTTTTGTAGCCAATCGGACTTCCTCTTTAAAATCTTTGACAAGTCCTTCTAATTGTTTCTGTAAAAACTTTGTGTCGTGTAGAAGTGTATTTCTTTCTTTCAGTTCACGCTTCACATCATTGAGTTGATCTTCCATTTTTCGAAACTTTTCCAAAACTGATTTTCTTTCAAGATGTTCGGCAACCATTTGTCGGACAACATCACGTATCAGACCATCTGAACGCTTATTTCTCTGGTATTCCGGTAGATCGACCGCACTTCCGCTAATACCATTGATGATAAACATCGCGGCGATCAAAACTGCGCCCAAATTTAAACAAGCCATCTTTGTTTGAAAACTAGTGTTTTCAGATTGAAACATTAAAGTTTATGGTGATGTTTCTGGTGTAACAATCATTTTAAATCGTTCTAAGTGGTTAATTACTTATTTGCGTGATACGAAAAAGGAAGTATGTAGGCATCGTATTGCAATTTGAACTTGTTCATGCATCAGATCGCTATTCGGTATCCAGAACAGCTGTGTCGTAAAAACGCCTACGATTTAACCGGAACTAATATTTGAAAACTTGACACTAACTAAATATTATTATTATTATTATTTAAATTATCGGCGTCCAGATAAGAAGATAACTTAAATAAGCTTAGCATGATTTTCAAAATGACACCATTAATCAATAATTTGAAAGCAAACAAAATTACTGAAAATTAAAATTAAGGTGATGTTAGGATTTCAGTTAAGAATACTGTAGTTTACTTTTTATTGCGAGGTATTTATTAAGGCATAATTTCGCGATGACTGTTAGTCCAAAATTCATATATCACGCGATTATTCTCAAAGTCGCGAAAATACATTACATGCCGGCAATCGTTTATGCATGACCGGATATGTTATAATAAAACGTCTTAAGAAAGGGAGATATTGCATATCGATGGTCATTTTTAAATTTTCTTATCGATTGTGGTCGTGAATTGAAATATTGACCGTTATGGGTCGGCGCGCAAAATGTGATTCTCGCAAATCCAAAGTAATTTTTAGTATATAGATAGTTTCTTGTGAAAATTGGACAAGGAGGTGGTCTAAAATGTTCTATTTTTTCCTTTTTTTCGCTATACCAAATAATAGATGGTTACATAATTAAATCTACAAAAATAGATAAAAAACATACTAATCCATATCACAACTCTCATAATAAACAATACCAGGAAAATAATTTGAAGTCTTTCTTTAAAGATGTCTAAAATATGACATATGGCAAATCCGGTTAGGTGGAAAAAGGGACATGTTTCAGGACAGCTCCAAAATAATTTAACAACGCCGTTAAAAAGCCTTTACATATCAACTTAAGTTAAAAAAATTAAAACTAGTTAGATTATAGATACTGTTTTGCATTGAACATAATTCTGACATAAAACGAAGTTATATACCCATGAGAAAAAGAAACAAAAATAGTATACATTAGGGACTACCCAGTTGTACTATTATGGCCCAAGTCTTAATTGTAATAAAAATAAAAAATTACTGAAAATCAACAGAAATATCAAATATTAGTAATTTAAACAAACATATATTTTTGTCAGTTTTTTTCGGTCGTTTATTTTTAGGTACAAGCTGTATGTGTTTGTGTTATGTAGATTAGCCACATGTAAACAGCTTTTTGTCTTTCTTTTTTAGTTAAGAGCGAATTAAATTATTACGTGAACGAAGTGCCCTACCAGAAAGCATGAAGAAAATCCAAACTAGTATACATTAGAGAGTACCCATTTGTACGATTATGGAGCAAGTCTTAATTTTAACTATGATAGAGACTCGCTGTAAATAAACAGAAAAAAATTAATAAATTTCCAGTTGTAAAATGTTAGTACGTTAAACGGACAAATTACAATATTTCATAAATTCTTTTGTACTTTTTTCAGATGGTTTATGTTTAGATAAAAGTTGTACGTGTATGCGTTATGCAAATTAGCCAAGTGGAAACAGCTTCTTGTCTTCCTTTTTACCTTCCTGCGCAGGTTGAGTTGTCACAAAATTTTTATTGATCTACAAAAGGTGTCAATATATAAGCCTATATTTTGTATTTAATAAATTTAAACAATAATTGAAAAAAAAGTCGTCTGAGCACATTCCCGATAATTCTGCGAATACGGTCATTTGGCTGGGTTTTTTATTGACATGCATATGCAAATAAGGGAAAGTCACACTAATAGTCGGACTAATTAACTGCAAGTGATAAGTTATATGGAGTTCTGATGTTGAATAAGGTTATGCTACTCTGATGGCCTGATTGATATGCAAATTAAGGTCATTTTTTGTGGGTAGTTTTTTTTTGCATAACACAAAACATCTGTCTTGACGATAGAAGATACAATTTTATTGTTTTATTATTTTTCTTCTTACTTTCCTTGTTTCTTGGTTTTTGTTTTCATTTTAATGCAGGTTTCGTTTAAGTCAGTGGTGAGTGGAATTGACACTGGATATTAAAAACGCCATCGACGCACACGAAGCAAAGAATTTTGTCCAAATCTATTGGTAGATCCTATCTTTCAAATTCATGGTACCAAATGAAACTTGAAATCATGAAAAACATTCACTTTTAAAATTTAACCAAGTCGTCGATTTCAGGCATGCATTTCATGAAAGTCTCGGACAAGATATAGTTCACAATGTGTCCCATACATTTTGGGGAAAAGCGGAAGAATGGTCAAGGGAAAACTCACTTCGGACATTTATTTATGAACATTCGCAAAGAAATATTGAAAACATTTATAAAATTGTATCTCAAATCATTTTTTGTTTTTGCGGTTTCGTATTGAATTTTTTTTCTTCTTTGGTTATTTTTTAATCAACAAAGGCAATGGTTAATTTTGGTGCAAGCATTACCGATGTAGAATTGTATTCCAAGACGGCCGTCTAGTTATGTTAAATTAACACTGGTATAATATGTAAAATAAATATGATTTACTTTGCGTTTTCATTTTCTTTTTGCGACATACACAGAAGATAAACGCCGTTTTTGAGACTCATTAATTTTGCCAGTTAATCAACGTAGGCTAAATGTTTTAGTATACAGGTCCAGATATCACTTTGATTTTTAACTAAGATTCCTAACAATTTTAATCAAACTTTTATAATATCATAGACAAATAATTTCAATATAATAAAAAATTCAATGTAATATGCTTAGAAAAACTCCAAAAGTACACCTTTAAATCACAGATATCTTGAAAACTAACAAAATTATTCAGATTTCAGTTAGGGAAAATCTTAGTTAAAAATGATTGTAAAACCAGGGTCTTGTCATTGCTGACTGAATTCTTTACAACCCCGCTTTTGCTTTTATGTGAGTAACAAATAAGTGAAACCTCTTTAAAAATTCAAAACAGACAGATTGATATGAGACGCATTATCTGATGGATTATCGTAGCTTTACGTCATCTTTTATAACTGTGAAACTTTGACAACTTTTCCTTTTTATGTATGAAACTAACAAGAGAAGACCCATCAATCAATATGTCGGGATGTTAAATAGATAGATAGATAATTCAAGATACAATTTACGAGGATGAGACACAAAAGAAGCTCTAACCAATTGAAATTAGACTACTTATAATTTTAATTCTCCATTTCACTTTGTCAAATGCATCTATATATGCCGATCACTTACAGGTCGAAATAATGAGTTATGGAGTTGTGTGCCATAGTCAAGGATCTTAAGTTCACTAATATTGAAGAGGTCAGTTCATGAATCGTGCAGGAAACCGAAGTGCCTGGAAACACCCTTTGACATCCGCGCAAGCCAACTCGCAAACTTTTTTACACAAGCATCTATTTCAGTAGAGTTTGAGAGGCGTTGTGATCTATGTCAGCATAAGGCAATATTCGATATATGCGACTCAGTCTATTGTTATGGTTCATTACATTGCATGTTCGTAAACGTCATCCAGTATCAGTATCTGTACAGGCCTGTTAAAAATGTTTTACTGAGCTTATAAAAATGAATCAAATCTCAATTGCCGAGGGAGGGATATATAGTTTAAAACCGAAAATCTTCCATGAGAAAGATATTGCCTGTCGAAAATATTGTTAACAAAGGGTGGAGATGAGCAATTGTTTTGGCAATATTTTGTTAGAATAAATAATAAACTTTCAACAGGCCTGTACTGCAGGTTCATTGATGGATCCAATCCTGAATATATGATCAATGGGAGAGAGTGCTACTTGATTGTATTAGCAGCAATTTTGAAGGCCGCATTTTAAGCCTTCTACTGACTTCAGTGCTACACTACTTGCACACGGGCGTAGATCACAAGTTTTACATGTTTTATAGTTTCATATTGACTACTATTCAAGTTATTCTGTATGTAATTACGCTATTTCCATAAAAAAACCAAATTAAATTGAATAAAGATTGATATTTGTTATTTATTTGTACCTAGTCGGAACTAAAAATATCTAGTCATAAATTCTGTATGCACATCCGTGATTAGCGTAAAATATATCTTCACAGGGAATTAAACATTTGTAATAAAACCGCAATTGACGGAAGCTGTTGCGTATAGGACGCAAAATGTCACCAAGGACATCATTTCGGGTGTAAACGTCGCCATTTTCGCCATGATAACCCTCCCCCTCTGTCGACAACATACGACAAAGGTTTTTTTTTTAACTTTCTGTGGGACTACAAATTGGGTTTTTGTCAGTTTCATGGACTGAGTGGTCTGCGATGTCCATCTGCGTTAATGTGGACATAAGATTACCATAAGCGTGCTTGAATACATAACTGATTGAAAATACTGACGCGTAAAAACTCGCACACTTCATACATACGTATTGCTATTATAACAAGCTTCGCAATGAGATGAAAATGTCCCACGAATGAGCAAAAAAATTGCTGATGCGACGTTAAACAATGCACGGACAGACGGACGGATGGACGAACAACGCCTTGTCCTTAAACGTCCGCGATTTCCAGATTATAAAATTCTTTGAAATAAGAAGAAAATATGTCTTCCCTCTAATATGCAATAAAAAAATTGCTGATCCGACGTAAAAAATGATCGGACAGATAAACGTAACGACAAACAACGCTTTGTCATCAAACGTCCCAGATTCAAAGAAACGGACATATAAAATATCACGTGAAATTCATAGGATATTAACGTAAATTGCACCTGATATTCACGTGAATTTCACATATGACCCCGATTCACGTAATTTTCAAGTGATTTTTTTCACGTGAAATTCACATGAACACAATGTGGCTGCTCAGTTGAACGTATTGATACCTCTTGAGGGTCATTTACAGTACAGACCTGTCGAAACTTAAACACTAAACGAAAAAAAATCAGTCGAAACTCGGCTGCTGGGTGACAGAGATAAGGAAAACTTTTGACCGAAAAGTTGTCTAAAGAGAAAGATTATAGCTGTCAATGTATAGGGAATCAGGGGTGCGATTTGGTACTAATTCATAGTCTGAGCGTTTAACTTTTGACAGGCCCTGTACTGTAGGTAAGTAAAGAGAGAATTTTTTGTCGCTCTGTGAGTGGGAGCGCGTGGGTTCGAACGTGTACCGAATCTGACCTAAGACTTGGAAGTGTGTAGTGACTGTTATTTCGCCAAACACACGGCATATCGAAATAAAAGTCATGGTTCTTTTGTATTGGAACTTAAAATAAACGAGATCCCGTGACACGGTATGCGAGGCACGATAAAACAACCCTACTCTATAATGCCATCAGCACAAATTTCCTTCATTTTCACAAATAGCTGGCGACGTCTTCATATAAGTGAAATACTCTTTACTGGGACGCTAAACACCATTACTTAACTTAACTCATCTCAACTTGTCCTTTAAGGTGCAGTATGTAGAGATTGATTGATTGATTGGGTGAATTTGGTTATACGTCATAGTCAAGAAATTTTTACTCATATCGAGACGTCACCAACCATAAGTGAAGGTACACAAATTAGAACATTAACTTGTGATGTTCTTAATATGTTATGTTACTTTGCTATTCATGACGCCGGAAATGAAGTTTATTAATCTCTAAGAATAAATCTAGTTTTAAATGTAACATTTTCATTTATACTTGGGTTTAGTGAAAATTTAATCTCTACTAAATACCGCTTGTAAAATGCGCGAGTGTGTGTTTTTGTCTGCTTTTACTAGGCACTTGCAAGTCAGTGCCCTACAGACAAGCACATCACTCCTCAGAACATATTTTACTGACACTGAATACACCAATCGACACTCTGTCATCTTAAAAGCGAAAATAAGGCAAGGGAACAATATATCGCATATTAATGTTCTAGATTCGAACCCACATCCACCGACTCTCAAGGCAAACCCTCTACCCCTGAGCCATGGGTAAATAGATAGTACGCATTTGTCCGTCATCATGACATATTGCAATTCTTTGGTTTTATAACTACTGACGTAATTCGTATCACATGACGGAAACTATATCATCGTTTATTTTATCGACGAAGTGACTTTTTCTATAGGAGGTTTCATAATTAGGTGATAATCAGAATCTTAGGTGCCGACAAACAATATTGACCTGTTCGCTTGACCTGTTATTAAGAATATTCATAATGTGATAATCCATCCAGTAAATTGGCAGTAATACATAAATACTGTAAAGGGAGACATTTTCGCGTAGGTAAAACTTTTGCTTACTTCTCGCTAAAGAAATTCATGCGAAATTTTTACCCGCGCGAAAATGTCTACCATACAGGTTTATACATCATATACTAGTAGCATATAGAATATACACCCCCTTATAATGGTTACACGAAAATTACACTCACGCGAAATGCTAGATTTCAGAAATCGCGAAATTTTCACCCCGCGAAACTAATCAACTTTACAGTAATGCATATTTCCCGTGACGTTTACAAAATAAACACCTTTGTGTCCAGTACACAAATGCACTGGTCCAATTATAAATACTCTACTTAAAGATCAAGCGGACACGCCTTTGTTGTTTTCTTGCTATAACAGAGGTTGCTCTTTAATTCTGAAAGCAAAAACGTTTATGCCAATTCAACTGATCTCTTCTCCTATTGATTAAATGAATGGAGTTTGACGTCCTAATCAAGAATATTTCATTTATATCGAGACGTCACCATTTATAGGTGAAGTGTAAGAATTTTCATCTGTGAATTGCGTTAAGAGCAATGAGCAGGGAGGGGTTTTTTAACGTGCGGCGCCTACCGTGACACGGAACCACTGCGGTAGCTTAATTGTTAGAGTGCTCGCTCCGTAAGTGGGAGGTCGGGGGTTCGATCCCTGGCCGGGTCTGACCCAAGACTTAAAAAGTGGGAAGTGACTGTTCTTTCGCCAAGCATTCGGCATTACGAAATGAAAGTTACGGTTCTTTCTGATGGGAATTTAAAATAAACGAGGTCCCGTGTCACGGTGGGCTTGGCACGCTAAAAAACCCTGCTGTATAATGCAATTAGCACAATGCACAGGCAAAATTTCTGCACCTTCGCCTACAGCTGCTGACGTCTCAATATAAGTGAAATATCCTTGACTGGGACGTTAAACACCATTACTCACTCACTCACTCCTCGTGAAACAGGGAATCGATTTAAAGGACGGCGTGATTTTCATTTCTTAATGCCGAGTGCTTGGAGAAAAAACAGTCACTATCTATTTTCCAGTCTTCATCAGACCCGATTAGATGCGAGCACTCTACCATCAAGTTATCGAAGTGGTCACTCTGTTTCCTATTATGTCAGTGGGCATTTATGTTATTGGATAATAAAACTTGGTTTTAATACTATATTAGAAACCTGTCAAAATTAGTAATGTCAAAATCAAACATACCAATCCATGTCAAAACCACTATCCCAAAGCAAAGTAAGCTGGGAAATAAGTTAAATACGTGCAACACCAACGAAATGAGACCGTGTGCTCCGGAATGGTAAGACGAAGGGTAAGTAACATGTGTTGTAGCCCAAGTCAAATATCTTCATTCGATATCTCATCTGGCTGACGAAGTGAGACCGTGTGCTCCGGAAGGGTAAGACGAAGGTCATTTACTTGCGTTGTAGCCCAAGTCAAATATCTTCATTCTATATCTTGTTTGGCTGACGAAGTGAGACCGTGTGCTTCGGAAGCGTAAGACGAGATCATTTACTTGCGTTGTAGCCCAAGTTAAATATCTTCATTCAATATCTCATTTGGCTGACGAAGTGAAACCGTGTGCTCCGGAAGGGTAAGACGAAGGTCAGTTACATGCGTTGTAGCCTATGTCAAATATCTTCATTCAATATCTGCTCTGGCTGATGATTTTTTGTTATAAAAGTCCAAATGCACAATGAAATTAAAAGGCTGACTGTTAAGCGGACACTTATAAGCAAACCCGCTGTAACTTAATATAACGAAGTGTTAATCTACTGAATGGGGTTTTACGACCCAGTCAAATATATTTCACTTATATTAAGATATCACCAGTTTTTAGTGCGATCAGGGCGATGAACAGGGAGGGTTTCTTTAAAGTGCCACGTCTGCCATGACATAGGAACATTAGTTTTTTAAGATCTCTTTCGAAGGACCCCGTGACTATTTTTCTAAATCTCTAGTACTTGTCAAACGATTAACCACTACTTATTTTTAAGTCTTCTTCAGACCCCAGCCGAGGTTTGAACCCACGATCTCCCCACGATCTATCGATTAAGCTACCGTATTGGTAATAAATCAAAGGGACTCGCTATTAATTATCGATAGAAAGACTAGAATGTAAAATTAAATTAAAAACTCTGTTTTGTCAAATCACTTTTATTTCATTGTAATTATCCAAAACAATTACAAGGTAATCAGACTACCACTGAAATAGCTCGTTTCAAGATATTTATAACCAAGTCCTTTGACCCAGACTCTGTCCCCTTTGTTCAGCTGAAGCATCAATGTTAGGGACGCTGACGGTGAAGGTCTACTATATGCTGTAGAGTAAAAATAGGCTAATTGTACATCATTTTTCATAATATATCCTTGGACAGCACTATTAGCATAAGAATGTAAAGTAACGCTGAACATGTACATCCCATCTTTTGGACAATAAAACACTCCTGCGTTGCTATGGTAGCCTCCACCGACGTTAGTTATAACCTTCTTAAACACCAAGACTGAAGATGTTGTTACCTGTGTGTCCAACTTGGCAGAGAAAGCAACTGCTCCGTGCGCCTTTCTGGTGTGGTTTGCTAAAAATCAATATAAAATCAATTACCATACGTCACCGATGAGTAGCAAAATTATAATGCTAGGTTAAATTTTATGCCGATTTTTATAAAGTTTGATGAAACTTAAATACTGAACCAAAATAAGATCAGCCGATGTTACTGAGCAAGACATTTTCGCATATTAGGTTTTCCCCATTTTAAAAGCTCTTTAATTTTTCATCAGAATCAAACGCGAATCATAAAGCGAGACAGCCGATTCTTGTCAAGAACATATACATTTTTTGTCTGGGATGGAACATATATTGATTTTTTTTACTGTGAATTTACAGACTTACGTCGAAAGCGTAGAATATGGTTCGACAATGTACCATGTTATACCCCTTAACGTTTATCCTAATTTTGTTTTCTTTCATTTGAGATTGAATCGCTTCTGTTCACACATTCCCGTTAAAATCAAGTTACACCAGGAAATGTCGATGTAAAGGTTTTTCGAAACGTTAAGGGGTACTGATCACGAAGAACTTCATTGCTAAGTCAAAGTACTTTTCGTCGATGATTTCGCAACTTTACATTTGCGCTATCACGTTATCTACTTGTTGATGGTTGTCTTTAGCTGCAAAGGAACATTGTAATTAATTAATATATAAAAGTGTTTTAGTCTTTTCTATAGACCAGAAATAATAAACCTGAATCTCTCTCTTCGACAATCGCACCTTACTGTATACAGTTTTCGGCGTCCCCAACCTATGATTATATAAACAAGCTTTACATTCTCTTCTTTGCTCTGTTTCAATCGCTTGTGGTTGAAAGCGTTCTCTGTAGCGGCCATAGGTGGACTACTCTACAGAGGTGTCTTTAGCATGCACTGAGACACGGAACCTCGGTTTTGCGTCTCACCCGAAAGACTATTCTAGTATCGAACTTTTTACAGCTCTAGTACCGGTATGGACAGGAGATGAAAATTATTTCAGAAAATTCTCGAATGAGGTTCGAACTCACATACCTTGTCTATGAAAGTCAATGATAGTACCACTCGGCCATGTCCGCCCATTTCCGGGTTAGCTGCAGAATCGCGTCTAACTTTGAAATCTTCAATACACCCAAGTGTAATCCGAAGCAAGCTACAAGGCGACTTGAACATATAGCAGTATGAAAGCCTAATTACAGTATAACAGTGGTATATACAGTATATAAAACTTACCAATTTGATTTTGTAATGTCACTTCATTCAGGAACAGTTTCATTTGTTTTGAACTTTTCGTTGTAAATCTGGAAATCCTTTGCTTCAGTCCCTTAGAGACAGTCGACATGTTTTTTCTGAAGTGAGTTAATTCCTTTTTTACGTCATCTTTTGTAGCCAATCGGACTTCCTCTTTAAAATCTTTGACAAGTCCTTCTAATTTTTTCTGTAAAAACTTTGTGTCGTGTAGAAGTGTATTTCTTTCTTTCAGTTCACGCTTCACATCATCGAGTTGATCTTCCATTTTTCGAAACTTTTCCAAAACTGATTTTCTTTCAAGATGTTCGGCAACCATTTGTCGGACAACATCACGTATCAGACCATCTGAACGCTTACTTCTTTGGTATTCCGGTAGATCGACCGTATTTCCGCTAATACCATTGAAGATAAACATCGCGGCGATTAAAACTGCGCCCAAATTTAAACAAGCCATCTTTGTTTGAAAACTAGTGTTTTCAGATTGAAACATTAAAGTTTATTGTGATGTTTCTGCTGTAACAATCATTTTAAATCGTTCTAGGTGGTTAATTACTTATTTGCGTGATACGAAAAAGGAAGTATGTAGGTATCGTTTTGCAATTTGAACTTGTTTACGCACCAGATTGATATCCGGTATTCAGAACAGCTGTGTCGTAAAAACGCCTACGGTTTAACCGGAACTAATGTTTGAAAACTTGACACTAATTAAAGATGATATTATTATTATTATTATTTAGATGATTGGCTTCCCGATAAGAATATAACTGTAATAAGCTTAGCATGATTTTCAAAATGACACCATTAATCAATAATTTGAAAGCAAACAAAATTACTGAAAATTAAAATTAAGGTGATGTTAGGATTTCAGTTAAGAATACTGTAGTTTACTTTATATCGCGAGGTATTTATTAACGCGTAATTTCGTGATGACTGTTAGTCCCAAATTCATATATCACGCGATTATTCTCAAAGTCGCGAAAATATATTACATGCCGGCAATCGTTTATGCATGACCGGAAATGTTGTGATAAAACGTCTTAAGAAAGGGAGATATTGCATATCGATCGTCATTTTTTAATTTTCTTATGGATTGTGGTCGTGAATTGAAACATTGACCGTTAGGGGTCGGCGCGCGAAACGTGATTCTCGCGAATTCAAAGTAATTTTTAGTATATAGATAGTTTCTTGTGAAAATTAGAGAAAGAGCTGGTCTAAAATGTTATATGTTTTCCTTTTTTCGCTATACCAAATAATAATGGGTTACCTAATAAAATCTACAAAAAATAGAGAAAAAACATACTAATCCATATCACAACTGTCATAATAAACAATACCAGGAAAATAATTTGAAGTCTTTCCTTGAAGATGTCTAAAATATGGCATATGGCAAATCCGGTTAGGTGGAAAAAGGACATGTTTCAGGACAGCTCCAAAATATTTTAAGAACGCCGTTAAAAAGCCTTTACATATCAACTTAAGTTTGAAAAATAAAACTACTAGTAGTTAGATTATAGATGCTGTTTTGCATTGAACATAATTCTGATATAAAACGAAGTTATATACCCATGAGAAAAAGAAACAAAAATAGTGTACATTAGGGAGTACCCAGTTGTACTATTATGGCCCAAGTCTTAAATGTAACAAAAATAAAAAATTACTGAAAATCAACAGAAATATCAAATGTTAGTACTTTAAACAAACATATATTTTTGTCAGTTTTTTTTCGGTCGTTTATTTTTAGGTACAAGCTGTATGTGTTTGTGTTATGTAGATTAGCCACATGTAAACAGCTTTTTGTCTTTCTTTTTTAGTTAAGAGCGAATTAAATTATTACGTGAACGAAGTGCCCTGCCAGAAAGCATGAAGAAAATCCAAACTAGTATACATTAGAGAGTACCCATTTGTTCGATTATGGAGCAAGTCTTAATTTTAACTATGATAGAGACTCGCTGTAAATAAAAAGAAAAAATTTAATAAATTTCCATTTGTAAAATGTTAGTACGTTAAACGGACAAATTACAATATTTCATAAATTCTTTTGTACTTTTTTCAGATGGTTTATGTTTAGATAAAAGTTGTACGTGTATGCGTTATGCAAATTAGCCAAGTGGAAACAGCTTCTTGTCTTCCTTTTTACCTTCCTGCGCAGGTTGAGTTGTCACAAAAATTTTATTGATCTACAAAAGGTGTCAATATATAAGCCTATATTTTGTATTTAATAAATTTAAACAATAATTGAAAAAAATGTCGTCTGAGCACATTCCCGGCAACTTTGCGAATACGGTCATTTGGCTGGGTTTTTTATTGACATGCATATGCAAATAAGGGAAAGTCACACTAATAGTCGGATCGATAATTAACTGCAAGTGATAAGTTATATGGAGTTCTGATGTGTAAATAAGGTTATGCTACTCTGATGGCCTGATTGATATGCAAATTAAGGTCATTTTTTGTGGGTAGTTTTTTTTTGCATAACACAACACATCTGTCTTGACGATAGAAGATACAATTTTATTGTTTTATTATTTTTCTTCTTACTTTCCTTGTTTCTTGGTTTTTGTTTTCATTTTAATGCAGGTTTCGTTTAAGTCAGTGGTGAGTGGAATTGACACTGGATACTAAAAACGGCATCGACGCACACGAAGCAAAGAATTTTGTCCAAATCTATTGGTAGATCCTATCTTTCAAATTCATGGTACCAAATGAAACTTGAAATCATGAAAAACATTCACTTTTAAAATTTAACCAAGTCGTCGATTTTAGGCATGCATTTCATGAAAGTCTCGGACAAGATATAGTTCACAATGTGTCCCATACATTTTGGGGAAAAGCGGAAGAATGGTCAAGGGAAAACTCACTTCGGACATTTATTTATGAACATTCGCAAAGAAATATTGAAAACATTTATAAAATTGTATCTCAAATCTTTTTTTATTTTTGCGGTTTCGTATTGAATGTTTTTTCTTCTTTGGTTATTTTTTAATCAACAAAGGCAATGGTTAATTTTGGTGCAAGCATTACCGATGTAGAATTGTATTCCAAGACGGCCGTCTAGTTCTGTTAAATTAACACTGGTATAATATGTAAAATAAATATGATTTACTTTGCGTTTTCATTTTCTTTTTGCGACATACACAGAAGATAGACGCCGTTTTTGAGACTCATTAATTTTGCCAGTTAATCAACGTAGGCTAAATGTTTTAGTATACAGGTCCTGATATCACTTTGATTTTTAACTAAGATTCCTAACAATTTTAAACAAACGTTTATAATATCATAGACAAATAATTTCAATATAATCAAAAATTCAATGTAATATGCTTAGAAAAACTCCAAAAGTACACCTTTAAATCACAGATATCTTGAAAACTAACAAAATTATTCAGATTTCAGTTAGGGAAAATCTTAGTTAAAAATGATTGTAAAACCAGGGCCTTGTCATTGCTGACTGAATTCTTTACAACCCCGCTTTTGCTTTTATGTGAGTAACAAATAAGTGAAACCTCTTTAAAAATTCAAAACAGACAGATTGATATGAGACGCATTATCTGATGGATTATCGTAGCTTTACGTCATCTTTTATAACTGTGAAACTTTGACAACTTTTCCTTTTTATGTATGAAACTAACAAGTGAAGACCAATCAATCAATATGTCGGGATGTTAAAACGAAATAGACTTAGTTATTTATTATTGGAAAGTGATTCTTTTGCTTACCTAAAATTGTACATGTCTATTTAATTTGCAAAAGATAGATAGATAGATAGATAGATAGATAGATAGATAGATAGATAGATAGATAGATAGATAGATAGATAGATAGATAGATAGATAGATAGATAGATAGATAGATAGATAGATAGATAGATAGATAGATAGATAGATAATTTAAGATACAATTTACGAGGATGAGACACAAAAGAAGCTCTAACCAATTGAAATTAGACTACTTATAATTTTAATTCTCCGTTTCACTTTTTTGAAGAAAATTATGCATTTTCATGAAAATCCAGTGAACGACTTCAATATTTTTTTCACTTTTCCAAGCATAATTTTAACACTTACAAGAAATCGCATGCCACATCAAACATTCCCATAAAATATCTCTGCACAGAGTATAACACTGCCACTATGGGTATTCTATATGATAAAAGCAATGACAGTGATGGGTCCTTTTGTTCATACAAATTAATATGTCAGTTTGTTGCCTTCATTCATTGGATATGGTATTTCTTTGTCAAATGCATCTATATATGCCGATCACTTACAGGTCGAAATAATGAGTTATGGAGTTGTGTGCCATAGTCAAGGATCTTAAGTTCACTAATATTGAAGAGGTCAGTTCATGAATCGTGCAGGAAACCGAAGTGCCTGGACACACCCTTTGACATCCGCGCAAGCCAACTCGCAAACTTTTTTACACAAGCATCTATTTCAGTAGAGTTTGAGAGGCGATGCGATCTATAAGGCAATATTCGATATATGCGACTCAGTCTATTTTTATGGTTCATTACATTGTATGTTTGTTAACGTCATCCAGTATCAGTATCTGTACATAGTACAGGCCTGTTAAAAGTTTAATACTGAGCTTACAAAAATTAACCAAATATCAGTTACCGAGGGAGGGATAGAAAGTTTTAAATCGAAAATATTCCATGAGAAAGATATTGCCTGTCGAAAATATTGTTAACAAAGGGTCGAGATGATCAATTGTTAGATTAAATGTTAAACTTCAACAGGCCTGAACTGTAGGTTCATTGATGGATTCAATCCAGAATATGTGATCAATGGGAGAGAGTTCTACTTGATTATATTAGCAGCAATTTTGAAGGGCGCATTTTAAGCCTTCTACTGATTTCAGTGCTACACTACTTGTACATGGGCATAGATTGCAAGTTTTACATTGTTTCATATTGACTACTGTTTAAGTTATTCTGTTTGTAACATCAAATTACGCTATTTTCATCAAAAATCAAATTAAATTGAATTACATAGTCGGAACTAAATATATTTACCTAGTCGTAAATTTTGTATGGACATCCGTGATTAGCGTAAAATATAAAAGGGAATTAAACATTTGTAAAACGCAACTGACGTAAGCTGTTACGTATAGGACGTAAAATATCACCAAGGACATCATTTCCGGTGTAAACATCGCCATTTTCGCCATGTTAACCCTTTCCCCGGTCGACAATATACGACAAAGGTTTTTTTCTGTGGGTTTAATGGACTGAGTGGTCTGCGATGTGGTTTTTCTATAGGAGGTTTTATGATAATGTGATAATAATGTGATGATTAGAATCTAATGCGTCGATAAACGACATTGACCTGTTTGCTTGACCTTTGATGTTATGATCCATCCAGTAAATTGGCATTAATACATAAATTCATATTTCAATGAGGTTTACGAAATAAACACCTTTGTTCCCCATACACAAATACACTGGTCTAATTTTAAATACTCTAAAAATCAAGCAGACAAGCCATTGTTGTTAGCTTGCTAAAACAGAGGTTGCTCTTTACTTCTGAAAACAAACGCCAATTCAACTGATCTCTCTTTCTATTAATTGATTGATTTCGTAAATGGGGTTTTACGCCCTTATTAAGAATATTTCACTTATATTGAGACATTACCAGCTACAGATGAAGTGCCAGAATGTTTAATATAAGTGAAATATGTACAACACCAACGAAGTGAGACCGTGTGCTCTGGAAGGGTAAGACAAAGGTCAGTTACATGCGTTGTAGCCCAAGTCAAACATCTTCATTCGATATCTTATTTGGCCTATGACTTTTGTAATAAAATTCGCAATGCAAGAAACAAATTCAAACGCTGACTTAAGCGGACTCTGATAAGCAATCCCTCTTTAAATTATTTTACCAAAGTGTAGATGAATTGAATTGGCGTCCCAGTTAAAATATTACTTATATCGAGATGTCACCAGTTATTTGTGAAGTTGCAGAAATTTGAGTTTTGAAATGCCCTCGGGGCAATGTAAAGAGGTGGGTTCTTTGAAGTGCTACGTCTCCCATGACATCAAGACATCAACCATTTTTAAGATCTCTTTCGAAAGACACCGTGACCATTTCTTTCATTATCTCTAGTGCTTGTCGAACGATAAATAACTTCCTATTTTTAATTGTTCTTCAGACCAAGGTCTGAATTTGAATCCAAAACCTCCCACATAGAGTATTAAGCTACCTATTTTGTATTAAATCAAATGGACTCACTATTAATTATCGATAAATGACTAGAATTTAAAATAAAATTAAAAACTCTGATGTGTCAAATTACTTTTATTTCATTGTTATTATCCGAAATATTACAAGGTAATCAGACTACCACTGAAATAGCTGGTTTCATAATATTTTAGCCCGGTTCCTTTCACCCAGACTCTGTCTCCTTTGTTCAGCTGAACCATCAATGTTAGGGACGTTGACGGGTGAGTTGTACCAGGTGCATAAGAGAACATCAAGGCTAATTGTATATCATTTGTCATAATATATCCTTGCACATAATTAGTAGACATAGACTGTAATGTAACGCTGAACATGTAAATCCCATTATTTGGACAATAAAACACCCCTGTGTTGTTATGGTAACCTCCACCGACGTTAGTTATAACCTTCTTAAACACCATAACTGAAGATGTTCTCACCTCTGTGTCCAACTTGACAGAGAAAGCAACTGCTCCGTGTGCCTTTCTGGTGTGGTTTGCTAAAAATCAATATAAAATCTGTTACCATACGTCACCAATTAATAGCAAAATTATAATGATAGGCTAATGTTTATGCCGATATTTATAAAGTTTGATAAAACTTAAATACTGAACTAAAATAATATCAGCCGATGTTACTGAACTAGACATTTTCGCATGTTAGATTTTTCCAAATTTTAAAAATTCTTTTATTTCCTATCAGAATCAAACGGGAATCAAAAGCGAGACAAATGAAATGTTCTCAATAACATATACATTTTCTGTTTGGGATCGAACATATCATTCAATTTTCTTACACTGTGAATGTACAGACTTACGTCGACAGCGTGAAAATGGGGTTCGCCAATGTACCAAGTGATACCCCGTAACGTTTCTGATTAAAAAGTTATTTCCATTGAAAATTGAATCGCGTTTTCCGAAACGTTCTGCATCAACGTTAAGGGGTATTGATCACGTCGAACTTCATCGCAAAGGCGAAGCAATTTTTGTCGACGATTTCTCAACTTTACATTTGCGTTATCGCATGATCTAAATGTTGATAGTAGAATTTAGCTGAAAAAAAAACATTTTAAATAATTGACAATTAAGGGTTTCTAGTCTTCTATAGATTAGATGCATAAGCAATAATCAACCGTAATCTCTCTTGTCGTCAATCGCATCTTACGGTATACCGTTTTCGGTGGTCCCACATTATAATTATATAAAATCGCTTTTCATTCTCTACTTTGCTAAGTCTGTTTCGATCACTTGTGGTTGCAAGCGTTCTCTGTAGAGGCCATAGGTGGCCTACTCTACAGAGGTGTCTTTAGCATGCACTGAGACACGGGACCTCGGTTTTGAGTCTCATCCGAAAGACTATTTTAGTATCGAACTTTTTACAGCTCTAGTACCGGTATGGACAGGAGATAAAAATTATCCTAGAAAAGTCCCGAATGAGGTTCGAACTCACATACCTTGTCTCTGAAAGCCAGTGATAGTACCACTTGACCATGTCCGCCCATTACCGGGTTAGTTGCAGAATCGAGTCTAACTTTGAAATCTTCAATTCACCCAAGTGTAACCCGAAGCAAGTTACAAGACGACTTGAACACATAGCAGTATGAACGCCTATTGACAGTATAACAGTGGAATATACAGTATATAAAACTTACCTATTTGATTTTGTAGTGTCACTACTTCATTCTGGAACAGTTTCATTTCTTTTGAACTTTTCGTTGTAAATCTGGAAATCCTTTGCTTTAGTCCCTTAGAGACAGTCGACATGCTTTTTCTAAAGTGAGTTAATTCCTTTTTTACGTCATCTTTTGTAGCCATTCGGACTTCCTCTTTAAAATCTTTGACACGACCTTCTAATTTTTTCTGTAAAAACTTTGTGTCGTGTAGAAGTGTATTTCTTTCTTTTAGTTCACGCTTCACATCATCGAGTTGATCTTCCATTTTTCGAAACTTTTCCAAAACTGATTTTCTTTCAAGATTTTCGGCAACCATTTGTCGGACAACATCACGTATCAGACCATCTGAACGCTTACTTCTCTGGTATTCCGGTATATCGACGTATTTCCGCTAATACCATTGATGATAAACATCGCGGCGATCAAAACTGCGTCCAAATTTAAACAAGCCATCTTTGTTTGAAAACTAGTGTTTTCAGATTGAAACATTAAACTTGATGGGGATGTTTCTGTTGTAACAATCATTTTAAACCGTTCTAGGTGGTTAATTACTTATTTGCGTGATACGAAAAAGGAAGTATGTAGGTATGGAATTGCAATTTGAACTTGTTCACGCATCAGATCGAAATCCGGTATCCAGAACAGCTGTGTCGTAAAAACACCTACGATTTAACCGGAACTAATATTTGACAACTTGACAGTAATTAAATATTATTATTATTATTATTATTATTATTTTATTTAAATGATCGGCGTCCAAATAAAAATATAACTATAATAAGCTTAGCATGATTTTCAAAATGACACAATTAATCAATAATTTGAAAGCAAACAAAATTACTGAAAATTAAAATTAAGGCGATGTTAGGATTTCAGTTTGGAATACTGTAGTTTACTTTTTATCGCGAGGTATTTATGAACGCGTAATTTCGAGATGACTGTTAGTCCCAAATTCATATATCACGCGATTATTGTCCAATTGGCTAAAATATATTACATGCCGGCAATAGTTTATGCATGACCGGAAATGTTGTGATAAACGTCTTAAGAAAGGAAAAATATTGCATATCGATCGTCATTTTTTAATTTTCTTATCGATTGTGGTCGTGAATTGAAATATTGACCGTTAGGGGTCGGCTCGCGAAATGTGATTCTCGCAAATTCAAAGTAATTTTTAGTATATAGATAGTTTCTTGTGAAAATTGGACAAGGAGGTTGTCTAAAATGTTCTATTTTTCCTCTTTTCGCTATACCAAATAATAGATGGTTACATAATTAAATCTACAAAAATAGATAAAAAACATATTACAACTCTCATAATAAACAATACCAGGAAAATAATTTGAAGTCTTTCTTTGAAGATGTCTAAAATATGACATATGTCAAATCCGGTTAGGTGAAAAAAGGGACATGTTTCAGGACAGCTCCAAAATAATTTAACAACGCCGTTAAAAAGCCTTTACATATCAACTTAAGTTTGAAAAATTAAAACTACTAGTAGTTAGATTATAGATGCTGTTTTGCATTGAACATAATTCTGATATAAAACGAAGTTATATACCCATGAGAAAAGAAACAAAAATAGTATACATTAGGGAGTACCCAGTTGTACTATTATGGCCCAAGTCTTAATTGTAACAAAAATATAAAATTACTAAAACTTAACAGAAATATCAAATGTTAGTACTTTAAACAAACATATATTTTTGTCAGTTTTTTTTTCCGGTCGTTTATTTTTAGGTACAAGCTGTATGTGTTTGTGTTATGTAGATTAGCCATATGTAAACAGCTTTTTGTCTTTCTTTTTTATTTAAGAGCGAATTAAATTATTACGTGGACGAAGTGCCCTACCAGAAAGCATGAAGAAAAATCCAAACTAGTATACATTAAAGAGTACCCATTTGTACGATTATGGAGCAAGTCTTAATTGTAACAAAGATAGAGACTCACTGTTAATTAACATAAAAAATTAAATAGATTTCAAGTTGTAAAAATGTTAGTACGTTAAACGGTCAAAATACAATATTTGATATATTCTTTTGTAATTTTTTCCCGATGGTTTTTTAGGTACAAGTTGTACGTGTTATGCAAATTAGCAACGTGGAAACAGCTTGTTGTCTGTCATGTTCACCGAGATCTAGATAGAGATTATATTGATCCTGAAATAGATGTCAATATATACGTCTATATTTTGAATTTTATCGATAAAAATCTATAATTTAAAATTGTTGTCGGGGCACATTCTCGGCAACTCTGCGAATACGGTCTTTTTTCTGTGTATTTTGTGACCTGCATATGTAAAGAAGGGAAGGTCACACTAATAGTAGGATCGATAATTCACTGCAAGTGATAAACTATATGTAGTTCCGATGTGTACATGTAAATAAGGACATGCGACTCTGACGTCCTGATCGATATGCAAATTAAGGTCATAGTTCTGTGGGTAGTTCTATCTTGACGATAGTAGATACAATTTTATTATTTTTATTATTTTTCTGCTTTTTTCCTTTTTTAGATGTTTTGTACTGTTGTTACCATTTTATTACAGGTATTGTTTATGTCCGTGGTGTAAAGTGCATACTATCTAATTTTTATCAATGTCATATCGCTGACGAAAACAAGACTATGTTCAGAAGTGCTGAGCACCTTTATCAGTTTAAAACAGTATCTTTTTTCAACAGAGAGGAATTGACATTGGATATTAAAAACGTCGTCGTCGATTTACATGAGGCTAAGCATTTGTCTAAATCTTTTGTTTGATCGCATCTTTCACATTTATGGTACCAATTGAAACTTGAAATCATGAAAAATTTATCTTGTTAAATTTAACCAAGTCGTCGATTTTAGGCATGAACTTCATGACAGCCTTGGACAAGACATAGTTCACAATATGTTCCATACACTGGCAGTTTCGTATTTATGTTTTTGCTTTTTTTAAAATCTGATATCTGATTTGTTTTTAATCAACAATGGCAAAAGGTAAGTATACTGTAGCTGTAATCTGGTTTTACCTACATCAATATATATATAATAGTTATACTTGTTTTTGAAAGTTTAGGCGTTTTCAGGCGATGTTATACTATACACATACATGTTCAATTAATGAGATGCCACTCATTTAAATTTTCTACACTTTTATAATGATGTAATATTTTGTATCTGTATGTCATATGTTTTTGATAAAATGATGGAAGGACAATAAAACTAGTATGTCCAAAAACAAAATAATAATAATAATAATAAAATATCAAACTCAATGTGCAATAATTGTGTATTATTGTTAGAAAGATACTTTTATATAAATTTGCTAATTATTAAAATTTGAAATTTCTCGAAAAAAAGGTATACTCCCTCATACAAAGTATTTCCTTAACTTAATTAGGTAGAATATATTTTATTCATTTGGGTATTTTGATAACAATTTAATTTTATATTTTTTGTGCAAGCGTTACTGATGAGGAATTGTATTTCAAAACGGCCGTCTAGGTCTGTAAAATTAAAAGTGGTATAATATGAAATTTAAACCCCTGACCTGGTACCTCTGTAGGTTACTGGTGCCCCAAGGATATAAAAAACTCAGTAAACAATAATTGTGTATTATTGTCAGAAATATATTTTCGACTAAATTTGCGGAGAGTTAAAATTTGAAATTTCTCAAAAACTAAGGTATAGTCCCTCATGCAAAGTGCTTCCTTAGCTAAATTTGGTAAAACATATTTTGGTCATTTGGATATTTTTACAACGTCATGATAACAGTTTTAATTTCATAGTTTTGGTCAAAGCACTACTGGTGAGGAATTGTATTCCGAAACGGACGTCTAGTACTGTAAAATTAACACTGGTATAATATGTAAAATAAAATATGATTTACTTTGCGTTTTCATTTTCTTTTCGCGACATACACAGGGCTTGAAGATAGACACCGTTTTGGAGATTGATTAATTTCGTCAGTTAATCAACGTAGGTTGAATGTTTTAGTATACAGGTCCTGATTTCACACTGATTTTTAACTAAGATTCCAAACGACTTTAAAGAAACGTTTATAATATCATAGACAAATGTTTTCAACATAATTAAAATATCGATGTAATAAGCTTAGAAATCTCCAAAAGTACACCTTTCAATCACGAATATTTTGAAAACTAACACAAAAATTCTATTTCAGTTAGGAAAAATCTTAATTAAGAAATGATTGTAAAACCAGGGCCTTGTCATTGCTGACTGAATTCTTTACAACCACGCGTTTTCTTTTATCTAAGTAACGAACAAGTGAAACCTCTTTAAATATTCAAAACAGACAGATTGATATCAGACGGATTATCTGATGGATTATCGTAGCCTTAGATCTTAGTCTTTTATAACAGTGAAATTTTACAATTTTCCTTTATATCTATGAAACACGTGAAAACCCAGCAATCAACATGTCGGAATGCTAAAAAAATATTTTTTTAAATATCAAATCAGATAGATCTTTCATTTTCTTTGTGAAGCTTATTATGCATTTACATATAAAATCCACTGAACTTCTTTAATAAAATTGGATTTTTTCACTGAGGATATTTTTTACACTAAAAGGGAATCACAATGCACATGAAAGATGTCAATGAAATATCTCTGCACAAAGTAAAACATTGCCACTATGGGGATTCTATGTACTAAAAGCAATGAAAGCCACTGGATATGATATTTCTTTGACAAATACATCTATATATACCACTCACGTTTTACAAATTCCTAGGATATTTACACAAGAAGAAAAGTCACCTTTAAGGATCCTTAAAGCCCCCTTAAAGACTCATTAAATGGGGCTTTAAGGATCTTTAAGGGGTCTTTAAGGACCTTAAATGTGTCTTTAAGGTCTCTTTAAGGACATCCTTAAAGATCCTTAATGGAACTGAAATTTTAAGGATCTTTAAGGCGGCTTTAAGGATCTTTAAGGATTCGTTTAAAAACACAGAAAACAAATTTCTTTACATTTTTTTAAATTTTAAATTTATATAAATGTGATGTTAAATATAATTATTTAACTTATTATACTCTTACACTGTTTTTATTTTATTTTATTGTTTTATTTAAAAAAAATTTTTTATTTTATTTTATTTTTTTTTATTTATTTAAAAATTTGTAAATTTATAAAAAAAAACTTATTTATTTAATCATTTTTCTTTATCAATTTATACTAATTTTGGTTGTTTTGCAAGTAGTCCTGAAATCACAAATAAAGAAGAACACATTATTTAACATCATTTATTACAAATTTACTTATCTAATTTCGCTCGCAGCGGGACTTGAACTCACTACCCTTAGTTCCCCAGATTACATCCTTTCCTGACTCTACATCCTTATCCATTAGGCCACGGAAGACATGAATATGCATTTTATTTTTAAACTATATTAGTACCCGGTAGCCTAAGGATCACGTGACTAGCTCTAAATCTTTCAGATTTAATAATAAAATATATAAATAAAATGTTTTACTCCATTTAAAAATATTTTTATTATTATTATTATTATTATTATAGTTTGCTCTTTCATTCTTGAGAGGAATAATTTTTAGGTTAATTTAACTGACTTAAGATTTCTGATCAAAGGAAGACGGGCATATCAAACCTTTACCTGTAATACACTTATTTATCTGACTGGCAAACATCACTTTTATAAAGATCAATTATCGATCAGATATCCATTCCTATTTGTATAATCTTAATCATACTACTGCTTTTTTATTAAAATATTTCAATAATTCTTGAAATTAAAACAATAATTTTAAGTAAATTTTATTTAAAATTGTCTTTTATAATTTAGTTACATTTTTGTTGTAATACCAATACTTATTTCCTTGTTTGATAAACAACTATAATATTGTACCAGCGACATTTAATAATCTGTACAAAATGGAAGGACGAGTTTTAATGATAATTTGTTATAATCTTAATCTATCCTTCAAAATCTCGCATTTAACTTAAATGACTGTTTTATGAGGGAAACAGTGAGAATGTTAAATAAAATAATTTCAGAAATTAATTCAATTCACGGTGAGAGAGAGAGAGAGAGAGAGAGAGAGAAGAGAGAGAGAGAGAAAGGGGGTGCACATGTTAAACATTATAATAATAGTACTCTTTACAAATTGAAACAGTAGAACTAGCGACATTTCCTACTGTTATAAATCTGGTAAAACTGTTTAAAAAAATTTACCATTGTCATACTCAAAAGCGGATCCGAGTGAATAGTCACTACCCTTTTTCAAGTTTTGGATCAGACCCGGCCAGAGACCAAACCCGCGACCTTCCACTTCTGGAGCGGACAGTCGACACTCTACCGAGCTGGCTGCTACCGAAGTGGAAGGTCTCCTTCCTCCCCTTTTTTCCACACTTGTTTAAAATTATCTATATGACATCCATCTGAACATTCAAGTTAATTTTATTATATTAATTAAATTATTACATTATTATACTAAATAATCAGTATAATGGTGCAACACACAAGAATCCTTTTTACCAGAAAATAGCACTTATCATTTTAGATTTGTTCCATAAAGCCAATAACGGACGGATAGAATAAAAAGTCAAATGAGATGGAATTTATCTATTAAAACCAATTAAAAATAAAAAAAATGTACAAAAAATGTACAAAAATTGGGACTTTTATATGAAAATAGGACTTTGCGCTATAAAAATATACAAAAAGATAATCTTATGTGCTAAAAATGTACCATTCTAATTAGCTCTCTCTCTCTCTCTCTCTCTCTCTCTGGGCCCTGACCCTTGGTCCCAATATTCATTTATGATTAATGGAATCACTCTTTATGGAATCTGTCCTTGAATAAGAATTATTTTTGAAGTACTGATAACAGCCCAGTTTAAAATTCATGCTTTCTGACAAGACAGAAGTGTCTTAATTAGTATTACTAATTAACGTCATTTACTAATACTAACTGGGTTCTTTCATGCCTAAGTGATCAGGTAAATAACATTATCACCTAAGACTGGTCAGCACTACCTGAATTCTTTCATACCTCAGCGAACTGGTACATTACATCATCCTCTGATTGCAATTACCTACCTGTACACGAATTAATTAATCAGTACCACTAATTAACTGGTCCATCCACTGGTTGCTTGACAATTTGCGGTAAGCGAGAGGGAAAAAAGTCGGAAAGCAGGGGCAAATGTTGGGGTGCCCCCCTCCCCGCCCACCTACCTCCATCCCGCTGGATCTGACACTGCATGATTTACCATTTTTGAATTATTTTTAAACAGAACGAAAAAAGTACACGACACTGCAAATCCAAATTCTCTCTCCTCTCTCTCTCTTTCTCTCCTAGATATGACAATATTCCAACGTCAGCTGCAGACTGCTAATATCTTTTTGTGTTTGAACAACACCATTTGATTTATTTCTGGAGAAAACTTTTTTACTTTTTTCTCAACATAATCAGGATAACGGGATAGCAGAGTATAGAGTTTCATTCCTGTGTCAAGATTATTTCACTTATATCATTATTTGATTCAATGAATAAGAATTCTAGAATGGCCAAGAATGTAAAACCTGAGCGAACTGACAAATTTTCTGAGATTATGGCCTGTCCCAGTTTAATATTTTGTCAGTTTGTAACAAAATTGTATAGTCTTGTGTAGAGACTTTAAGTTCAAGGATAGTGAAAGAAATCGAAGTGCATTGAGATTAGAACCAATATTCGACAAGCGAGTTTTCTCACACTAGATTTTCCCTAAAGATGTGAACCAAGACAGTGAGATCAAGATTTTGCTAGTTATATTGGGCTGTCAGTTCTAGGATTATTAATGAAACGGAAACACACAGAGAACCCCATTTTCGGCAAGAAAACAAATTAAAACGATAATTAACTTAAAATAAATGCCGATGATATAAATGTTTTTTTCTTTTAATTGTTTCATTATAAATCACAACTTTATTAGCCCGAAATTCGTTAACTTGGATTGCGGACCTATTCTATGATTAGAAAATCATGCTTATAGTTTTCGCTTGTGGGAAAAAGTTCCGATAGACAACTCTCAGCTCCGAGTCTCTCTCTCTCTCTCTCTCTCTCTCTCTCTCTCTCTCTCTTCTCTCTCTCTCTCTATCTCTCTCCATAAACAACTTGATCAGAGAATACAAGTTATTTTACTGGATCGATCGAGAAATTATTACATGAAGAAGATAGTGCAAATGAATCTACCAGTTTTGTCTATGAAATTGTGGTTTATTTATTTATTTATTTATTTATTTATTTATTTATTTATTTATATGAGTGTTTATTTATTTATTTGATTATTTATTTATTTATTTATATGATTATTTATATATTTATATGATTATTTATATATTTATTTGATTATTTATTTATTATTTATATTTATTTATTTATTTATTTATTTATTTATTTATTTATTTATATGAATGCACATTTCAAGGTCATGAAATAAGAAATATCATAATGGTAGTTTAAAAACTGATGATGTACAAGTCTTCGCTCTGCTCTATCTCTCTCTCTCTCTCTCTCTCTCTCATATTTCATATACTTATTAAAGTTTTTAAAAATATTTATTTATTTATTTATTTATTTATTTATTTATTTATTTATTTATTTATTTACACACAAATAACAATTGGTAAAAAGTATCTAAAGTATCCCTAACATTACTACTCATGTAGATTAATCATCAGATTCCATTAAAATTCAAATCCATCTAGGTAATTAAAGAGATTAACAACATACGGTAAATTTTTCAGGTAGAATATACTATCGTCTGGTTAAAATGAGTTTGAATTTGCTTCTGTTATCAATTAGTTAGGTAAGTTGTTGATGAGATACCGGGGAAATGTTGATGATCATCAATTAGGAACCATGATCTGTTTATTACCTATGGGCATAAATCCATAATGATAAATAGTCAAAACTACACTTTTTTTAGTTTAATTAATAAATAAATAAATAAATTAAATAAGAAGTTGTACATTGAATCAATTTAGAGCTGGTACATAATAATCGGAGCAGTATAGATTATAAATAAAAATAAATAAATAAATAAATAATAAATAATAATAAATAAATAAATAATTAATTAATTAATTATTAATTACTGAAAACAATCATGAAATTTTATCACCGGACATTTATTTTTAATCGCGTTTTTCTCCAATTATTTTTGTGTAATATATACCAAATAAATAAATAAATAAATAAATAAATAAATAAATAATGGTGCATCCTTAGCCAATTCAGGGTGGTTGAAAAAACACCATTATATCATTTAAATACATGTGTATGTCAGGGTGATCCTTAAAGATCCTTAAAGCCGCATTAAAGATCCTTAAAATTTCAGTTCCATTAAGGATCTGTAAGGAAGCCTTAAAGATCCTTAAAGAAGATGGTGGTCCTTAAAGGGGTCTTTAAGGAGGCTTTAAGGATCTTTAAGGACATCTTTAAGGATCTTTAAGGATTCCTTAAAGACCCTTAAAGGAGGGAGTTGGTCTTGTGTTACATTAAACTCTTGTTATAATTCTACTCGTCTGTTGTTTATTTGTGACTTAACTCACCACAACATTTGCTTGAGGTCCAAAATTCATATACATCTTATGATCATAAGCCTCCATCAATTCATCACCAAAACCGTCTGTAACGCCTTTTAAAATCTGATAGAACAAATGGTTGCATTTATGGAGATTTCACTGTGCTTTTTTATTTTATAAACCGAGGTTCAATTCAATTACGCAGTTTGGTATTAATATAGTGGTTGTTAGTTGTTAGCCTTGAAGTCAAAGACGTGGGGTTGATCCGGTCGACAACATTCGACAAAGGTTTTTTTTTATTTTTCTTTCCATGTGACTTTACCAATTGGGTTCCAGGTAATTGCCATATTGCAAAAGATTTTATATTCTGGATTTATAATTTTAATATATGCCTGTTTCTACGAATCGTGGAATTTTTATGGCAAGTCGCTACTCGTCAGTCCGTTCGTCCGTCCATTCATCTGTCCGTCCGTCTGTAATAATTTAGTATACCATGCACAGTTCGTATTTTTAAAAGTTCGCCAAAAAAAGTCATATGAAAAAATATGTTCGCTGTTCGGAGATTCGAATTTAATACCGGATAGAGAAAAGTGGAGATGTACTCGGCAAAATGTCACTATCTACCCTCTTTTGGTTAATTGACAGATCGTCGGACACGCCCGCAGCCCGACATGCTTGAATTACACACAAAAAGAATAAAGATGACGTTACTAATACTAATACTAATACGTCATTAGTTTCCGTGACGCTGCTTTGGTAGAGTGATATCGGCCTGTGTCGGAACATAAAAGTCATGACCGGCGATATGACAATTGGTTGGTTGAATGCTGTTTTACTTTGGATTAGCAAGGTTCATTTTTAAGCGAGGAGACATTTTTCTTATAAATCCCAATCACTAAAATATACTTTACGTGATGCGCGAGTTTTACGCGTCAGTGTTTTTAATCTGCTTGGTATAGTGCGTCAAGTTTGACCTGGCCGTTTGACTTTTAATTTTAAATATTCAAAGAGACAGATCCGGCCATTGTTTAATTTAGGGATTATATTAAGTTGATGTATAAGAATAGATTACCGTAATACTGTTTATGGTAATGCTGTATTGCCTACTAAATCATACAGTCTACTATCCCAATATAATATTTAATTGATAAAGGTCAAACCACCAGGTCAGACTTGACGCATATACTCAAGCACGCTAATAGTCATGTTTTCAACCGCGAAAGCTAATACACTTCCCAACAATAACACAGATAAGCATCGCAGAACACTCAGTCCAGTATACTGACAAAAACCCAACCAGAGGCCCACGACAAGTGGTAATCGTTTTTTTTTTTGCTGTCGACCGAGGTCGAGTCCACGTACTCGACTTGACTTTAACCACTATAACAATATCGAATTGGGTCATTTAACCTCGATTTAAGAAAATCACCTCCACAGTAAAACCCATATGTTCTCTAAGATTTCACCGTAGTTATAGAGGAGTTAGGTGATAATTTGATAGTGTCTTAAAGAAACACACACACACACACACACACACACACACACACACACACACACATATATATATATATATATATATATATATATATATATATATATATATATTATATGGATTTTGTGGTTACATTTAATGAGTCGGGAAGTGAGGTGGCAAAATAAACGAGTGACATTAAAACGAGGTATTACCGTAAGTATCCCGGGAATATGTAGAACACTCTTAAAAATAACTAAAGAAAATATATTATGTTAAAAATTCGGCAATTTATTAAATTTATTGATCAATATAGATATCATATACAGTACAATGCAAGCCTGGCGAAAGTTTAACACTTAAAGTAACACATTTCAGTAAAGTGCGCCGGATCGATACAGCTCATCTCGGTCCCTCGTTAGCTACATATCGATCTCGTCAGCTTTTTGGCAGTTGCTAGCTTTGTCTGGTAATTTTTATCCCTAGCTCTACATATCTCGGAAGCCGCGCTTCCGGACTCCGTTTTCGCGAAACTGTATTGTCTGCAGTCCACGTATAATGAACCTTTTAAAGTTAAAAGTGACAGGCCTGTAATATACTGTATATAATACCAATATAATCAATAAATTTAATAAATTGCAGAATTTTTAATATATTTTATTTTAAATTTTCCGTAGTTATTTAGAAGAGTGTTCTACATATTCCCGGGATATTTACGGTAATGCCTCGTTATAATTCCACTAGTTTATTTTGCCACCTCTCTTCCCGCCTCGTTACCAAAATCCATATATAAATCATTATGCCTTCCTTTAAAAAACAGCTATCAATATATCACCAAACCCCATATAACACGAAAATCTAACCTTTGAGAACAAATTGTTGCAATTTATGGAGATTTTAATGTGGTTTTTCAGCTCACCTGACCGAAAGGTCATGTGAGCTTATGTCATAGCAGAGAGTGTGTATGTGCGTGCGTCGTTAACACCTATTTTCTACATCTCCTCTGAAACTACAAGACAGATTTCAATGAAACTTGGTTAGAAGTATATATGGGCCGGTGCAATTTAGATTTGTACGTTGCGTTGCCATGGCTACCATAACTAGGTCAAGGTGACCAAACGGTGCAAAAATCTTTAAAAAATTCTTCTTCAAAACCAATAGTTGGAGAAAAAAATTAATGTGATATTTGGCTTCTCTAGTGTCTTAAGCCTATAGTTTGTTCATTTGTGAAATTCGGTCAAAAAATAGGTTACGCGTTTTTGTGTTTAATTTTGGAAAAATCGTAAAATGGCTTTAAATTGTTATAACTTGACTTTTTGACCAGATAATGACTTGGGGTTTTCAGTTTTGACATATTCTTGTAATCATCTTCGAAATGTGGTCAAGGTGAATTGTGAAGGTCATGACGTAATTATTTTGACCTCTGATTTTAGGTATTATCTGGAAAACTATAAACTTTTTGTATAGGCATGAGTTCAAAGGTCAAGGTCACAGATGCGAAAGAATATTAATATGGTTAACTAATTTGAAACCTATAAACTGTTTGTATAGACATGTATATTAGAATGTTGTAGGTTACAACGATCATTTTGATGTATATAATAAGGCCATGGGTTTAAAAGTCAAGGTCACAGATGCGAAACAATAACAAAATGGTTTATTATCTCAAAAACTATGAACTTTTTGTATAGACATGTATATTAGAATTGTGTTAGTATTGCTGTAACAATCATTTTGATATATAGATTAAGGTCATGCATTAAAAGGTCAAGGTCACAGATGCAAAAGAATACTGAAATGGTTAATTATCTTCAAAACTATTAACTTTTTGTATAGGCATGTATATTAGAATGTTGTAGGTAATTATACAAGGATCATTTTTATGTATTGGAAGAGGTCATGGGTTCAAAGGTCAAGGTCACAGATGCGAAACAATATTGAAATTGTTAATTATCTCAAAAACTATGAACTTTTTGTATAGACATGTATATCCCAATATTGTTAGTATTGATGTAACGATCATTTTGATATATAGATTAAGGTCATAGGTTCAAATGTCAAGGTCAGAGATACCAAAAATCCAAAAATGACCTAGTTTCTTTTTACTTTTGTACTTTTGTTTTCACTATTTTAGCCTCAAATCGTTTCTATTATGAAAGATTTTGACATTCGAGCTATTATTTATCAGGTGAGCGTATCAGGCCCAATGGGCCTCTTGTTTAATTTTTTAAACCGAGGTCCAATAACCCAGTCTTGAAGTTCAAGGCGTGGGGTTGATCCGGTTGACAACATACGACAAAGGTTTTTTAATTTTTCTTTCGGGCTATGTGACTTTACCAATTGGCATTGTTTCCGTTTTATGGACTGAGTGGTATACGATGTTCAACCAAGTGAATTAGCTCTCAAAAATAACCATAAGCGTGCTTGAATACAAAGCAGATTGAAATTACTATCGCATAAAACTCGCAAACTTTATGCACTCGTATTTCTTTTATTAAATGCTTCGCAATAAGATGAAAAAATGCCTACCCGCGAATATGCGAAAAAATGGACGGACAGATAGACGGACGGACGAACAACACCTTGTCATAACCAGATTATAAAATGCACATTATTTTCGGAAGAGAACGTAAAATAAACGAGGTCCCTTTTCACGGTAGGCGTGAGGTTCGATAAGGAACCCGACTGTATAACACCATCAAAGCAAAATTCCTGCACCTGCGACAATAGCTGGAGACATCTCCATATAAGTGAACACTCTTTACTTGGACGTTAAACACCATTGCCTAACTAAACTCATCTGAACTCGTCCTTTAAAGTGCAACATGTAGAGATTGATTGATTGATTGATTGTTTGATTGATTGATTGATTGATTGATTGATTGATTGATTGATTGATTGATTGATTGATTGATTGATTGATTGAATGTCAATGGTGAGATAATCTCTACTAAATGTCAATGGTGAGATAATCTCTACTTAATGTCAATGGTGAGACAATCTTTACTAAATGTCAATTGTGAGATAATCTCTACTTAATGTCAATGGTGAGATAATCTCTACTAAATGTCAATGGTGAGATAATCTCTACTTAATGTCAATGGTGAGATATTCTCTACTAAATGTCAATGGTGAGATATTCTCTACTAAATGTCAATGGTGAGATAATCTCTACTAAATGTCAATGGTGAGATAATCTCTAGTAAATGTCAATGGTGAGATAATTTCTACTAAATGTCAATGGTGAGATAATCTCTACTAAATGTCAATGGTGAGATAATCTCTACTAAATGTCAATGATGAGATATTCTCTACTAAATGTCAATGGTGAGATAATCTCTACTAAATGTCAATGGTGAGATAATCTCTACTAAATGTCAATGGTGAGATAATCTCTACTAAATGTCAATGGTGAGATAATCTCTACTAAATGTCAATGGTGAGATAATCTCTACTTAATGTCAATGGTGAGATATTCTCTACTAAATGTCAATGGTGAGATATTCTCTACTAAATGTCAATGGTGAGATAATCTCTAGTAAATGTCAATGGTGAGATAATCTCTACTAAATGTCAATGGTGAGATATTCCCTACTAAATGTCAGTTGTGAGATAATCTCTACTAAATATCAATGGTGAGATAATCTCTACTAAATGTCAATGGTGAGACAATCTCTACTAAATGTCAATGGTGAGATAATCTCTACTAAATGTCAATGGTGAGATAATCTCTACTAAATGTCAATGATGAGATATTCTCTACTAAATGTCAATGGTGAGATAATCTCTACTAAATGTCAATGGTGAGATAATCTCTACTAAATATCAATGGTGAGATAATCTCTACTAAATGTCAATGGTGAGATAATCTCTACTAAATGTCAATGGTGAGATAATCTCTACTAAATGTCAATGGGGAGATAATCTCTACTAAATGTCAATGGTGAGATATTCTCTACTAATTGTCAATGGTGAGATAATCTCTACTAAATGCCAATGGTGAGATAATCTCTAGTAAATGTCAATGGTGAGATAATCTCTACTAAATGTCAATGGTGAGATAATCTCTACTAAATATCAATGGTGAGATAATCTCTACTAAATGTCAATGGTGAGATAATCTCTACTAAATATCAATGATGAGATATACTCTACTAAATGTCAATGGTGAGATAATCTCTACTAAATGTCAATGGTGAGATAATCTCTACTAAATGTCAATGGTGAGATAATCTCTACTAAATATCAATGGTGAGATAATCTCTACTAAATGTCAATGGTGAGATAATCTCTACTAAATGTCAATGGTGAGATATTCCCTACTAAATGTCAGTTGTGAGATAATCTCTACTAAATATCAATGGTGAGATAATCTCTACTAAATGTCAATGGTGAGACAATCTCTACTAAATGTCAATGGTGAGATAATCTCTACTAAATGTCAATATTGAGATAATCTCTACTAAATGTCAATGGTGAGATAATCTCTACTAAATGTCAATGGTGAGATATTCTCTACTAAATGTCAATGGTGAGATAATTTCTACTAAATGTCAATGGTGAGATAATCTCTACTAAATGTCAATGGTGAGATATTCTCTACTAAATGTCAATGGTGAGATAATCTCTACTAAATGTCAATGGTGAAATAATCTCTACTAAATGTCAATGGTGAGATAATCTCTAGTAAATGTCAATGGTGAGATAATCTCTACTAAATGTCAATGGTGAGATAATCTCTACTAAATGTCAATGGTGAGATAATTTCTACTAAATGTCAATGGTGAGATAATCTCTACTAAATGTCAATGGTGAGATATTCTCTACTAAATGTCAATGGTGAGATAATCTCTACTAAATGTCAATGGTGAGATAATCTCTAGTAAATGTCAATGGTCAGATAATCTCTACTAAATGTCAATGGTGAGATAATTTCTACTAAATGTCAATGGTGAGATAATCTCTACTAAATGTCAATAGTGAGATATTCTCTACTAAATGTCAATGGTGAGATAATCTCTACTAAATGTCAATGGTGAGATAATCTCTAGTAAATGTCAATGGTGAGATATTCTCTACTAAATGGCAATGGTGAGATATTCTCTACTAAATGTCAATGGTGAGATGTACGAGTGCGTTTTTAGTCTGCTTTGCAATAGTGCCTACTCTGGAGACTAGTGTGCACGTCAGTCGAAACGTGGCTGCTGGTGACAGAGATATGAAAAACTTTTGACCAAAAAGTTGTCTAAACAGAAAGATAATAGCTGTCAATGTATTGGGAACCAGGGGCGCGATTTGGTACTAATTCATAGTTTGAGCGTTAAACTTTCGACAGGACCTGTACTGTAGGTAAATAAAAAGAGAATTTTTTGTTGTGTCATCTTATAATTAAAAAAAAAACAAAAAATGCAGTTACGTTCCACAGAAATTTCCAGAATTAACGTCGAATTCTCGCCCTTTAAATAAACTGCCGTAACTCAGTTATAAATCTAATTTTAAATCTAACATTTTCATGTATGCTTGAGATCAGCGACAATTTAATCTCTACTAAATGTCACTGGTGAGATGTGCGAATTCATTTTTAGTCTGGCTTGTACTAATGCGAACTCAGGAGACTAGTGTGCACGTCATTGCGCCGCAGACAAGCACACCACTCCTCAAGTCATATTTTACGGACACTAAAGGTACTAGGCGATACTCTGTCACCTTAAAAGCGAGAGTGAGGTGATGGAAGAGTATTTCAAATATTATTGTCCTGGACTTTAACCCACAACCTCCCACTATCTAGACGGACCCTCTACCACTGAGCCACGGGTTAATACATAGTACGCATTTTTCGTCATCATGACGAATTGCAATTCTTTGGTTTCATAACCTACTGACGTAATTCGTATCATATGACGTAAACTATAATTTCGTTTATTTTATCGACGAAGTGGTTTATTCTATTTATAAATGTTATGATCAGAATCTAATCTAATGTGTCGACAAACATCATTGACCTGTTTACTTGACCTTTTATTAAGAATATTCATAATGTGATGATCCATCCAGTAAATTGGCAGCAATACATAAATAATGCATGCTTCCCATGAGGTTTACGAAATAAACACCTTTGTTTCCCATACACAAATACACCGGTCTAATTTTAAATACTCTATTTAAAGATCAAGAAGACACGTCATTGTTGTTTGTTTGCTATAACAGAGGTTGCTCTTTAATTCTGAAAACAAACGTTTATGCCACTTCAACTGATCTCTCCTCCTTTTGATTGATTGAATGGAGTTTTACGTCCTTATTATTAAGAATATTTCATTTATATCGAGACGTCACCATTTATAGGTGAAGTGCAAGAATTTTTATCTGTGAATTGCGTTAAGAGCAATGTGCAGGGAGGTTTTTTTAACGTGCCGCGCCTATCGTGACATGGGGAATCAATTTGAAGGACGGCGTGATTTTCATTTTTTAATGCCGAGTGCTTGAAGAAAGAACAATAACTATCTATTTTCAAGTCTCCATCAGACCCGTCATGGGTTCGAACAGACGACATCCCACATATGATGCGAGCATTCTACCATCAAGCTACCAAAGTGGTCACTCTCTTTCCTATTATGTCAGTGGGCATTCATGTTATTGGATAATAAAACTTGGTGTTAATATTATACTAGAAACCTTAAATTAGTAATGTCAAAATCAAACATACTAATCCATGTCAAAACCACTATCTCAAAAGCAAAGTAAGCTGGAAAATAAGTTAAATACCTGTGTACAATGTGAGACCATGTGCTCCGGAAGGGTAAGACGAAGGTAAGTAACATGTGTTGTAGCCAAAGTCAAATATTTTCATTTGATATCTCGTTTGGCTGACGAAGTGACACCGTGTGCTCCGGAAGGGTAAGACGAAGGTCAGTTACATGCGTTGTAGCCCAAGTCAAATATCTTCATTCAATATCGGATCTTGCTGATGACTTTTTGTTATAAAAGTTACAATGCATAAAGAAATTAAAATGCTGACTGTTAAGCGGACACTAATAAGCAAACCCGCTGTAACTTAATATAACGAAGTGTTGATCTACTAAAGGGGTTTTACGTCCCAGTCAAAAATATTTCACTTATATCAAGATATCACCAGTTTTTAGTGCGATCAGGGCCATGTACAGGGAGGGTTCTTTGAAGTGCCACGTCTGCCATGGCATCAGGACATCAGTTTTTAAGATCTCTTTCGAAGGACCTTGTGACTTTTTTTCTGAATCTCTAGTACTTTGCGAACAATTAACCACTACCAATTTTTAAGTCTTCTTCAGACCCGGACGAGGTTCGAATCCGCGATCTCCCCACGATCTATCGATTAAGCTACCGCATTGGTATTAAATCAAAGGGACTCGGTATTAATTATCAATAGAATGATTAGAATCTAAAATTAAATTAAAAAAAAACTCTGTTGTGTGAAGTCACTTTTATTTTTATTGTAATTATCCAAAACAATTACAAGGTGATCAGACTACCACTGAAATAGCTGTAGTAATTATATTTTAGCCCGTTTCCTTTGACCCAGACTCTGTCCCTTTTGTTCAGCTGAACCATCAATGTTAGGGACACTGACGGATAAGTTGTACTATATGCAACAGAGTACAACAAGGCTAATTGTACATCATTTTTGATAATATATCCTTGGACATAATTAGCAGACACAGACTCTAAAGTAGCGCTGAACATGTACATCCCATCTTTTGGACAATAAAACACTCCGGCGTTGCTATGGTAACCTCCACCGATGTTAGTTATAACCTTCTTAAACAACATAACTGAAGATGTTTTCACCTGTGTGTCCAACTGAACAGAGAAAGCAACTGCTCCGTGTGTCTTTCTGGTGTGGTTTGCTAAAAATCAATATAAAATCTGTTACCATTAATCACCAATGAGTAGCAAAATTAAAATGCTAGGTTAATATTTATGCCGATTTTTATAAAGTTTGATTTAACTTAAATACTGAACTAAAATAATATCAGCCGATGTTACTGAGCTAGACATTTTCGCATATTAGGGTTTTTCCCATCGTATAACCTCTTTAATTTTTCATCAGAATCAAACGCGAATCATAAAGCGAGACAAACGAAATGTTGTCAATAACATATGCATTTTCTGTTTAGGTATTAAACATATAATTGAATTTTGCTACACTGTAAATGCACAGACTTGCGTCGACAGCGTGAAAATAGGGTTCGCCAATGTACCAAGTGATACCCCGTAACGTTTCTGCTGAAAAATTATTTCCATTGAAAATTGAATCGCTTAAGTTCACATATTCCCGTTAAAAATCAGTTATTTCTGAAAACTACGACGGAAAAATTTTCCGAAACGTTCTGCATAAACGTTAAGGGGTATTGATCACGGCGAACTTCATCGCAAAGTCGAAGCAATTTTTGTCGACGATTTCGCAACTTTACATTTGCGTTATCGCATGATCCTAATGTTGATAGTAAAGCTGCAAAAAAGCATTTTAAATAATTTATATATTAAAGGCTTCTAGTCTTTTACAGACTGGATGCATAAGCAATAATCAACCGTAATCTCTCTTGTCGACAATCGCATCTTACTGTACACCGTTTTCGGTGGTCCCACACTATAATCATATAAAATCGCTTTTCATTCTCTACTTTGCTAAGTCTGTTTCAATCACTTGTGGTTGCAAGCGTTCTCTGTAGCGGTTATAGTGGGCCTACTCTACAGACGTTTCTTTAGTATGCACTGAGACACGGGACCTCGGTTTTGCGTCTCACTAGAAAGACTATTCTAGCATCTATTTTACAGCTCTAGTACCGGTATGGACAGGAGATGAAAATAATCTCAGAAAAGTCCCGAATGAGGTTCGAACTCACATATCTTGTCTCTGAAAGCCAGCGATAGAACCACTCGGCCATGTCCGCCCATTACCGGTTTAGTTGCAGAATCAAGTGTAATTTGAAGCAAGCTACATGACGACATATACAACATATAAAACTTACCAATTTGATTTTGTAGTGTCACTAATTCGTTCTGGAACAGTTTCATTTGTTTTGAACTTTTCGTTGTAAATCTGGAAATCCTTTGCTTCAAGTCCTTAGAGACAGTCGACATTTTTTCTAAAGTGAGTTAATTCCTTTTTTGCGTCATCTTTTGCCAATCGGACTTCCTCTTTAAAATCTTTGACAAGTCCTTCTAATTTTTTCTGTAAAAACTTCGTGTCGTGTAGAAGAGTACTTCTTTCTTTCAGTTCACGCTTCACATCATCGAGTTGATCTTCCATTTTTCGAAACTTTTCCAAAACTGATTTTCTTTCAAGATGTTCGGCAATCATTGTCGGACAACATCACGTATCAAACCATCTGAACGCTTACTTCTCTGGTATTCCGGTAGATCGACCGTACTTCCGCTAACACCATTGATGATAAACATCGCGGCGATCAAAACTGCGACCAAATTTAAACAAGCCATCTTTGTTTGAAAACTAGTGTTTTCAGATTGAAACATTAAAGTTTATGGTGATGTTTCTGTTGTAAGAATCATTTTATATTGTTCTAGGTGGTTAATTACTTATTTGCGTGATACGAAAAAGGAGGTTTGTAGGTATCGTATTGCAATTTGAACTTGTTCACGTACCAGATCGCTATCCGGTATCCAGAACAGCTGTGTCGTAAAATCGTCTACGATTTAACCGGAACTAATATTTGAAAACTTGACACTAATTAAATATGATATTATTATTATTATTATTACTATTATTATAATTATTATTATTATTATTATTATTATTATTATTATTATTATTATTATTATTATATATTATTATTATTTAAATGATCGGCGTCCAGATAAGAATATAACTGTAAATAGCTTAGCAAGATTGTCAAAATGACACCATTAATCAATAATTTGAAAGCAAACAAAATTACTGAAAATTAAAATTAAGGCGATGTTAGGATTTCAGTTTAGAATACTGTAGTTTACTTTTTATCGCAAGGTATTTATTAACGCGTAATTTCGCGATGACTGTTAGTCCCAAATTCATATATCACGCGATTATTCTCAAAGTCGCAACAATACATTACATACTGGCAATCGTTTATGCATGACCGGTAATGTAATGATAAAACGTCTTAAGAAAAGGAGATATTGCATATCAATGGTAATTTTTAAATTTTCTTATCGATTGTGGTCGTTAATTTAAATATTGACCGTTAGGGGTCGGCGCGCAAAATGTGATACTCGCGAATTCAAAGTATTTTTAGTATATAGATAGTTTCTTGTGAAAATTGGGTCTAAAATGTTCTATTTTTTTCCCTTTCGCTATACCAAATAATAGATGGTTACCTAATTAAATCTACAAAAATAGATAAAAACATACTAATCCATATCACAACTCTCATAATAAACAAAACCAGAACAATAATTTGAAGTCTTTCTTTGAAGATGTCTAAAATATGACATATGGCAAATCCGGTTAGGTGGAAAAACGGACGTGTTTCAGGACAGCTCCGAAATATTTTAAGAACGCCGTTAAAAAGCCTTTATATATCAACTTAAGTTTGAAAAATTAAAACTAGTTAGATTATAGATGCTGTTTTGCATTGAACATAATTCTGATATAAAAAGAAGTTATATACACATGAGAAAAGAAACAAAAATAGTATACATTAGGGAGTGCCCCGTTGTACTATTATGGCCCAAGTCTTAATTGTAACAAAAATATAAAATTACTGAAAATTAACAGAAAATATCAAATGTTAGTACTTTAAACAAACATATATTTTTGTTAGTTTTTTCCGATCGTTTATTTTTAGGTACAAGCTGTATGTGTTTGTGTTATGTAGATTAGCCACATGTAAACAGCTTTTTGTCTTTCTTTTATAGTTAAGAGCGAATTAAATTATTACGTGGACGAAGTGCCCTACCAGAAAGCATGAAGAAAAATCCAAACTAGTATACATTAAAGAGTACCCATTTGTACGATGATGGAGCAAGTCTTAATTGTAACAAAGATAGAGACTCACTGTTAATTAACATAAAAAATTAAATAGATTTCCAGTTGTAAAAATGTTAGTACGTTAAACGGTCAAATTACAATATTTGATATATTCTTTTGTAATTTTTTTCCCGATGGTTTCTTTTTAGGTACAAGTTGTACGTTTTATGCAAATTAGCAAACGTGGAAACAGCTTGTTGTCTGTCATGTTCACCGAGATCTAGATAGAGATTATATTGATCCTGAAATAGATGTCAATATATACATCTATATTTTGAATTTTATCAATAAAAAACTATAATTAAAAATTGTTGTCGGGGCACATTCTCGGCAACTCTGTGAATACTGCGAATACGGTCAATTTTCTGTTTATTTTGTGACCTGCATATATAAATAGGGGAAGGTCACACTAATAGTCAGATCAATAACTCACTGCAAGTGATAAGCTATATGCAGTTCCGATGTGTACATGTAAATAAGGACATGCGACTCTTACGTCCTGATCGATATGCAAATTAAGGTCATAGTTCTGTGGGTAGTTCTGTCTTGACGAAAGTAGATACAATTTTATTGTTTTTATTATTTTTCTGCTTTTTTCCTTTTTTAGATGTTTTGTACTGTTGTTTCCATTTATTACAGGTTTTGTTTATGTCCGTGGTGAGAAGTGCTTACTATCTAATTGTTATCAATGTTCTATCGCTGACGAAAACAAGACAGTGTTCAGAAGTGCTGAGAGCACCTTTATCAGTTTAAAACAGTATCTTTTTTCAACAGAGAGGAATCTACATTGGATATTAAAAACGCCGTCGTCGATTCACATGAGGCAAAGCATTTGTCTAAATCTTTTGTTTGATCGCATCTTTAACATTTATGGTACCAAATAAAACTTGAAATCATGACAAAGTTATCTTGTTAAATTTAACCAAGTCGTCGATTTTAGGCATGCACTTCATGACAGCCTCGGGCAAGACATAGTTCACAATATGTCCCATACACTGGCAGTTTCGTATTTATGTTTTTGTTTTTTTAAAATCTGATTTGTTTTTAATCAACAATGCCAATAGGTAAGTATACTGTAGCTGTAATCTGGTTTTTCCTACATCAATATATATAATAGTTATACTTGTTTTCGGAAGTTTAGGCGTTTTCAGGCGATGTTATACTATACATAAATGTTCATGTTAATGAGATGCCACTCATTTAAATTTTCTACACTTTTATAATGATGTAATATTTTGTATCTCTATGTCATATGTTTTTATAAATAGTATGGAAGGACAATAAAACTAGTATGTCCAAAAACAAATTAATAATAATAATAATAAAATATCAAACTCAGTGTGCAATAATTGTGTGTTATTGTTAGAAAGATACTTTTATATAAATTTGCTGCTAATTAAAATTTGAAATTTCTCGAAAAAAGGTATACTCCCTCATACAATGTATTTCCTTAACTTAATTAGGTAGAATATATTTTATTCACTTGGGTATTTTGATAACAATTTAATTTTATATTTTTTGTGCAAGCGCTACTGATGAGGAATTGTATTTTAAAACGGCCGTCTAGGTCTGTAAAATTAAAAGTGGTATGATATGAAATTTAAACCCCTGAGCTGGTACCTCTGTAAGTTACTGGTGCCCCAAGGATATAAAAAACTCAGTAGACAATAATTGTGTATTATTGTCAGAAATATATTTTCGACTAAATTTGCGGAGAGTTAAAATTTGAAATTTCTCAAAAACTAAGGTATAGTCCCTCATGCAAAGTGTTTCCTTAGCTAAATTTGGTAAAGCATATTTTGGTCATTTGGATATTTTTACAACGTCTTGATAACAGTTTTAATTTCATAGTTTTGGTTCAAGCACTACTGGTGAGGAATTGTATTCCGAAACGGACGTCTAGTACTGTAAAATTAACACTGGTATAATATATAAAATAAAATATGATTTACTTTGCGTTTTTATTTTATTTTCGCGACATACACACGGGTTGAAGATAGACGCCGTTTTGGAGACTAATTAATTTCGCCAGTTAATCAACGTAGGTTGAATGTTTTAGTATACAGGTACTGATTTCACACTGATTTTTAACTAAGATTCCTAACGACTTTAAACAAATGTTTATAATATCATAGACAAATGTTTTCTACATTATTAAAATATCGATGTAATAAGCTTAGAAAAACTCCAAAAGTACACCTTAAAATTATAAATATCTTGAAAACTTATAAAATTATTCAGATTTCAGTAAGGGAAAATTTTAGTTAAGAAATGATTGTAAAACCAGGGCCTTGTCATTGCTGACTGAATTCTTTACAACCCCGCGTTTCCTTTTATCTAAGTAACGAACAAGTGAAACCTCTTTAAGTAAAGAATGGAACAATCTAGAGGATTAGTTCCGAATTCATTCGGAACATCCTCTGGATGTGAAATGATAAAGGCGACAACTTTCCCCTTTTTAGCCGCATATTCTTGCATCTTGGGAACCTTGAAAACTACTCCATAGATTTTGCAAAAAATTTCTGAGGTTATGGAGTCTAATGCGATCTAGCTATCTAACTTGGTGAATTTTTTGGGAAAATTCGGTATCATACTTAATTTTGCGGTCAAACATGCAAAAAATGAATTTTTCCAAAAAACAATTACGTTTAACGCACTCCTATTCAATAACCGTTCATTGTACGAAAAAGTCGTCCATTGACCGAAAAAAGTTTAAGATCTGACGGAAAAGACGGTATTTTTATATTTTTTTCTATCTTGCACATAAAATCCACAATAACTGTTTAAAGTCGGCCCGGCCCTATCATCCAAAATAAATTTAACGTAGCGTTTTGAATTTGTACCCATAATAAAGTAACCAATTCTTTACCAAATTATTGGTAGGTTAGGCACTTATCCGTTAGGTCTGTGTTAAACTTTTGATTGGCAAGTTCTCTGGATGAGTTCTACTAATTGAAATCCTCTAGATTGTTCCATTCTTTCCCGCGAAACCCCTAAAGGTGTCGCCACACTAGTTCAAAACAGACAGATTAATATCAGACGGATTATCTGATTGATTATCTAAGCCTTAGATCTTAGTCTTTTATAACTGTGAAATGTTACAACTTTCCCTTTATATCTACGATAACAACCAGTGAAGACCCATCAATCAATATGTCGGAATGCTAAAAAAATTATTTTTTTAAATATCAAATCAGATAGATCTTTCATTTTCTTTGTGAAGCTAATTATGCATTTACATATAAAATCCACTGAACTTCTTTAACAAAATTGGATTTTTTCACTGAGGATATTTTTAACACTAAAAGGGAATCGCAATGCACATGAAAGATATCCATGAAATATCTCTGCACAAAGTAAAACACTACGACTATGGGTATTATATATGCTAAAAGCAATGAGAGTGATTGGTCCTTTTGTGCATACAATTTAATATGTCAGCTCGTTGCCTTCAGCCATTGGATATGATATTTCTTTGACAAATACATCTATATATACCACTCACGTTTTACATATCCCCAGGATATTTACATGAAACTCTTGTTATAATTCCACTCGTCTGTTGTTTATTTGTGACTTCACTCACGACAACATTTGCTTGAAGTCTCCAAATTCATATACATCTTATAATTATAAGTCTCCATTAATTCATCACCAAAACCGTCTATAAGGCCATTTAAAATCTGACATAAAAATGATTGCAATTTATGGATTTTACTGTGGGTTCAATGGCCCAGTTGGTAATAGTATAGTGGTTGAAAGTCTTAGCCTTAAAGTCCAAGACGTGGGTTTATCCGGTCGACAATAAAGACAAAGGTTTTTTAATTTTTCTTTCGGGCTATGTTACTTTACCAATTAGCTTTGTTTCCGTTTTATGGACTGAGTGGTATACGATGTCCAACCAAGTGAATTAGCTCTCAAAAATGACCATAAGCGTGCTTGAATACAAAGCAGATTGAAAATACTATCGCGTAAAACTCGCAAACTTTATGCACTCGTATTTCTTTTATTAAATGCTTCGCAATAAGATGAAAAATAGCTACCCGCGAATATGCGAAAGAATGGACGGACAGATAGACGGACGGACGAACAACACCTTGTCATAATATGTCCCCGATTTCCAGATTATAAAATGCACGTTATTTTCGGATGAGAACGAAAAATAAACGAGGTCCCTTGTCACGGTAGGCGTGGGGTTCGATAAGGAACCCGACTGTATAACACCATCAAAGCAAAATTCCTGCACCTGCGACAATAGCTGGAGACATCTTCATATAAGTGAACACTCTTTACTTGCCATTGCCTAACTAAACTCATCTTAACTCGTCCTTTAAAGTGCAACATGTAGAGATTGATTGATTGATTGATTGATTGGTTGATTGATTGATTGATTGATTGATTGATTGATTGATTGATTAATTGATTGATTGATTGATTGATTGATTGATTGATTGATTGATTGATTGATTGATTGATTGATTGATTGATTGATTGATTGATTGATTGATTGATTGAGTGATTGATTGATTGATTGATTGATTGATTGATTGATTGATTGATTGATTGATTGATTGATTGATTGATTGATTGGGTAATTGATTGATTGATTGATTGATTGATTGATTGATTGATTGATTGATTGATCGATCGGTTTAACGTCCCGTCAAGAATATTTTACTTATATCGAGACGTCAGCTGCTATAGGTTAAGGTGCACAAATTAGAACGTTAACTTGTAATGTTTTATCAATGCTATTTTCACGACGCCGGTGATGACGTTTATTAATCTAACATTTTGGTGTATGGGTGAAATAAGCAACAATTTAATCTCTACTAAATGTCAATGGTGAGATGCGCGAGTGCGTTTTTAGTCTGCTTTACAATAGTGCTCACTCAGGAGACTAGTGTGCAAGTCAGTGTCCCGCAGACAAGTAAATCACTCCTCAAGTCATATTTTACTGACACTGAATGTACCAGGCGATACTCTGTCATCTTAAATAGCGAGTGTGAGGCGATGGAAGAGTTTCTCAAATATTATTGTTCTGGATTCGAACCCACAACCTTCCACTCTAAAAAGCGGACGCTCTACCCTTGAGCCACGGGTAAATAGATAGTACGCATTTTTTCGTCATCATAACGTATGGCAATTCTGTAGTTTCATAACTACTGACGTTATTCGTATCACATGACGTAAACTATATCATCGTTTATTTTATCGACGAAGTGACTTTATCTATAGGAGGTTTCATAATTAGGTGATAATCAGAAACTAAAGTGTCGTCAAACAACATTGACCTGTTCGCTTGACCTTTCATTAAGAATATTCATAATGTGATGATCCATCCAGTAAATTGACAGTAATACATAAATAATGCATATTTCCATGGGGTTTACGAAATAAACATCTTTGTTCCCTATACACAAACGCACTGGTCCAATTATAAATACTCTAGTTAAAGATCAAGCGGACACGCCATTGTTGTTTGCTTCCTATAACAGAGATTGCTCTTTAATTCTGAAAGCAAAAACGTTCATGCCAATTCAACTGATCTCTCTTCCTATTGTTTGATTAAATGGAGTTTTACGTCCTAATCAAGAATATTTCATTTATATCGAGACGTCACCATCTATAGGTGAAGTGCAAGAATTTTCATCTGTGAATTGCGTTAAGAGCAATGCGCAGGGAGGGTTTTTTAACGTGCCGCGCCTATAGTGACACGGAACCACTGCGGTAGCTCAATTGGTAGAATGCTCGCTCCGTAAGTGGGAGGTCGTGGGTTCGATCCCTGGCCGGGTCTGACCCAAGAATTAAAAAGTGAGAAGTGATTGTTCTTTCGCCAAGCACTTGGCATTACGAAATGAAAGTCACGGTTCTTTCGGATGGGAATTTAAAATAAACGATGTCCCGTGTCACGGTGGGCTTGGCACGCTAAAGAACCCTGCTGTATAATGTCATCAGCGCAATGCACAGGCAACATTTCTGCACCTTCGCCTACTGCTGACAACGTCTCGATATAAGTGAAATATTCTTGACTGGGACCTAAAACACCATTACTCACTCACTCCTATCGTGACACGGGAAATCAATTTAAAGGACAAGTGATTTTCATTTCTTAATGTCGAGTGCTTGGAGAAAGAACAGTAACTATCTCTTTTCCGGTATACATCAGATCCGGCATGTTTTCGAACCGACGACATCCCACATGCGATGCGAGCACTCTACCATCAAGCTACCAAAGTGGTAACTCTCTTTCCTATTATGTCAGTGGGTATTCATGTTATTGGATTATAAAACTTGGTTTTAATAGTATATTAGAAACCTGACAAAATCAGTAATGTCAAAATCAAACATACCAATCCATGTCAAAACCTCGACCCCAAAGCAAAGTAAGCTGGAAAATAAGTTAAACACGTGCAACACCAACTAAGTGAGACCGTGTGCTCCGGAAGGGTAAGACAAATGTAAATAACATGCGTTGTAGCCCAAGTCAAATATCTTCATTCGATATCTCATTTGGCTGACGAAGTGAGACCGTGTGCTCCGGAAGGGTAAGACGATGGTCAGTTACATGCGTTGTAGCATAAGTCAAATATCTTCATTCAATATCTGATCTGGCTGATGACTTTTTGTTATAAAAGTCGCAATGCATAATGAAATTAAAATGCTGACTGTTAAGCGGACACTAATAAGCAAACCCGCTGTAACTTAATATAACGAAGTGTTGATCTACTGAATGGGTTTTACGTACCAGTCAAAAATATTTCACTTATATTAAGATATCACCAGTTTTTAGTGCGATCAGGGCAATGTACAGGGAGGTTTCTTTGACTGAAGTGTCACGTCTGCTTTGAAATCTTGACATCAGTTTATAAGATCTCTTTCGAAGGACCCCGAGACTATTTTTTCTAAATCCTTAGTACTTTGCGAACGATTAACCACTACCTATTTTTAAGTCTTCTTCAGACCCCGGTCGAGGTTCGAACCCACGATCTCCCCACGATCTATCGATTAAGCTACCGTATTGGTATTAAATCAAAGGGACTCGCTATTAATTATCGATAGAATGACTAGAATGTAAAATTAAATAAATAAAACTCTGATGTGTCAAGTTACTTTTATTTTATTGTAATTATCCAAAACAATTACAAGGTAATCAAACTACCAGTGAAATAGCTGTAGACATTATATTTATGACCTACTCCTTTGACCCAGACTCTGTCCCCTTTGTTCAGCTGAACCATCAATGTTAGGGACGTTGACGGGTCAGCTGTATTACGTAATTGAGAGAACAACAAGGCAAACTGTACATCATTTTTCATAATGAATCCTTGGACATAACTATAAGAATTAGCCTGTAAAGTAACGCTGAACATGTACATCCCATCTTTTGGACAATAAAACACCCCTGCGTTGCTATGGTAATCTCCACCGACGTTAGTTATAACCGTCTTAAACACCAAGACAGAAGATGTTGTCACCTGTGTGTCCAACTTGACAGAGAAAGCAACTGCTCCGTGTGCCTTTCTGGTGTGGTTTGCTAAAAATCAATATAAAATATGTTACCATACGTCACCAATGAGTAGCAAAATTATAATGCTAGGTTAATGTTTATGCCGATTTTTATAAAGTTTGATGAAACTTAAATACTGAACTAAAATAATATCAGCCGATGTTACTGAGCTAGACATTTTTGCATATTAGGTTTTTGCCAAATTTAAAACCTATTTTATTTTTCATCAGAATCAAACTCGAATCAAAAGCGAGACAGATGAAATGTTGTCAATGTCATATTCATTTTCTGTTTGAGATCGAACATATAATTGAATTTTGTTACACTTTGAATGCACAGACTTACGTCGACAGCGTGAACATAGGATTCGCCAATATACCAAGTGATACCCCGTAACGTTTCTGATGAAAAATTATTTCCATTAAAAATTGAATCGCTTTAGTTCATATATTCCCGTTGCAAATGAAGTTATTTCGGAAAATTACGGGGTATCAATCACTGCGAACCTCATCGCAAAATCAGAATAATTTTCGCCGACGATTTCGCAACTTTACATTATTTTGATTTATCGCATGATCTAAATGTTGATAGTTGAATTTAGCTGCAAAAAAGCATTTTAAATAATTGATAAATTAAAGGGTTCTAGTCTCCTAAATGTCCTAAATGTATTAGAAATAAACAACCTGAATCTCTCTCTTCGACAATCGCATCTTACTGTGTACCGTTTTAAGCGGTCCCACACTATAATTATATAAAAGAGCTTTGCATTCTCTACTTTGCTTAGTCTGTTTTAATCACGTGTAGTTGCAAGCATTCTCTGTAGAGGCCATTGGTGGCCTACTCTACAGAGGTATCTTTAGCATGCACTGAGGCACGGAACCTCGGTTTTGCGTCTCACCCGAAAGACTATTCTAGTATCGAACTTTTTACAGCTCTAGTACCGGTATGGACAGGAGAGGATAATTATCTTAGAAAAGTCCCGAATGAGGTTCAAACTCAAATACCTTGTCTCTGAAAGCCAGTGACAGTACCACATGGCCATGTCCACCCATTACCGTTTTAGTTGCAGAATCGCGTTTAACTTTGAAATCTTCAATACTCCCAAGTGTAATCCGAAGCAAGCTACAAGACGACTTGAACACATAGCAGTATGAAAGCCTAATGACAGTATAACAGTGGAATATACAGTATATAAAACTTACCAATTTGATTTTGTAGTGCCACTACTTCATTCTGGAACAGTTCCATTTGTTTTGAACTTTTCGTTGTAAATATGGAAATCCTTTGCTTTAGTCCCTTAGAGAGAGTCGACATGCTTTTTCTGAAGTGAGTTAATTCCTTTTTTACGTCATCTTTTGTAGCCAATCGGACTCCCTCTTTGAAATCTTTGACAAGTCCTTTTATTTTTTTCTGTAAAAACTTCGTGTCGTGTAGAAGTGTATTTCTTTCTTTTAGTTCACGCTTCACATCATCAAGTTGATCTTCCATTTTTCGAAACTTTTCCAAAACTGATTTTCTTTCAAGATGTTCGGCAACCATTTGTCGGACAACATCACGTATCAGACCATCTGAACGCTTACTTCTCTGGTATTCCGGTAGATCGACCGTACTTCCACTAATACCATTGATGATAAACATCGCGGCGATCAAAACTGCGCCCAAATTTAAACAAGCCATCTTTGTTTGAAAACTAGTGTTTTCAGATTGAAACATTAAAGTTTATGGTGATGTTTCTGCTGTAACAATCATTTTAAATCGTTCTAGGTGGTCAATTACTTATTTGCGTGATACGAAAAAGGAAGTATGTAGGTATCGTTTTGCAATTTGAACTTGTTTACGCATCAGATCGCTATCCGGTATCCAGAACAACGCCTACGATTTTAACTGGAACTAATATTTGAAAACTTGACACTAATTTATTATTGTTATTATTATTATTATTATTATTATTTAAATGATCGGCGTCCAGATAAGAATATAATTGTAATAAGCTTAGCATGATTTTCAAAATGACACCATTAATCAATAATTTGAAAGCAAACCAAATTACTAAAAATTAAAATTAAGGCGATGCTAGGATTTTAATTAATAATACTGTAGTTCACTTTTTATCGCGAGGTATTTATTAACGCGTAATTTCGCGATGACTCTTAGTCCCAAATTCATATATCACGCGATTATTCTCATAGTCGCGAAAATATATTACATGCCGGCAACCGTTTATGCATGACCGGAAATGTTGTGATAAAACGTCTTAAAAAAGGGAAATTATTGCATTTCGATCGTCATTTTTTAATTTTCTTATGGATTGTGGTCTTGAATTGAAACATGGGATCGGCGCGCAAAATGTGATACTCGCGAATTCAAAGTAATTTTTAGTATATAGATAGTTTCTTGTAAAAAATTGGACAGGGAGCTGGTCTAAAATGTTCAATTTTTCCTTTTTTCGCTATACCAAATAATAGATGTTACCTAATTAAATCTACAAAAATAGATAAAAACATACTAATCCATATCACAAATCTCATAATAAACAATACCAGGAAAATAATTTGAAGTCTTTCTTTGAAGATGTCTAAAATATGACATATGGCAAATCCGGTTAGGTGGATAAAGGGTCATGTTTCAGGACAGCTCCAAAATATTTTTAGAACGCTGTTAAAAAGCCTTTACATATCAACTTAAGTTTGAAAAAGTAAAACTAGTTAGATTATAGATACTGTTTTGCATTGAACATAATTCTGACATAAAACGAAGTTATATACCCAACGAAAAGAAACAAAAATAGTAAACATTAGGGAGTACCCCTTTTTACTATTATGGACCAAGTCTTAATCGTAACAAAAATATAAAATTACTGAAAATTAACAAAAAATATCAAATGTTAGTATTTTAAACAAACATATATTTTTATACATACATATAAATATATACTAGTATGGAACAAGTCTTAATTGTAACAAGAATATAAAATCACTGAAAATTAACCGAAATATCAAATGTTAATACTTTAAACAAACATAGATTTTTGTCAGTTTTTTTCCGGTCGTTTATTTTTAGGTACAAGCTGTATGTGTTTGTGTTATGTAGATTAGCCACATGTAAACAGCTTTTTGTCTTTCTTTTTTAGGTAAGAGCGAATAAAATTATTACGTTAAAGAAATGCCCTACCAAAAAGCATGAATAAAAATCCAAACTAGTACAGTGCTTACGGCAGTAGCGGATCTCAGTCAGTAGCGGATCATTTTTTAGAATAATTTTTTCCATATCATTACGAGAGACCAATAAAACTCGGATATATTTCTGTAAAGTTGGTATTTTTACTTAATTCTACGTTTCATTTGTGTTGATAAACGTCCTATTTTTTAAATTGTCGGCTTTTTAATGCGAATGTCACAAGCGTCTCAGCGACATGGATGTGATTTCCAAAACCTAACTTTCGATTTGACCAACGTGTTCAATACTTTCAAAGGTAATTTGAAATGATTACAATAGCTTTTTACACTCGTTAACATGTCTTCTTTCACGACATAAACCTTTATTGAGTTTTACAGTTCCTGACAAAAAAAATTAAACCAGTTTATGCAGGGTGCAATTACGGCAATAACGGATCAGCTGCTTCTACAGGGGACCTTTCGAAAGGCTAAGAAAAATATGGCATGTACCCATGTGGCTGTCTGGTGCTTTCAGTAAAATTTATAAATTCTGGTGGGTTCAGTTATGCAGAGGCTATTGGAGAACCAGTGCCTAGCTTCCCTCCATGGCCAGTACCCCATGAGAAAGATGGGGGCATTGTCATGCCATGCCATGCCATGCCATGCCATGCCACTATCTTATTTATCATATGATAAGACCAGATCAATGAGCATTTTAAAGAAGCCATAATTGTCATGCTTGAAGGATAATTAGTAGAGATTAGAATATATTAAATAAATATATTAATATCCATTATCCAACCCTATACTTTGTGTTTAAGACAATTAAAGTTATATTCCTTTCTATATTTTTGTCTGGTAACAATTTTGGACCTATGATGTACAGTGTACAATACCAATAAGTATCATTGTATGCATATGCTGTTCTTGTCAAAATAAAATCTTCATGAACAAGAGTATGTCATAATATTTATAACTTATAAGGTACAATTATTTTATTTTATTTTATTTCCTTCGCCATTTACTGTTTTTATAATTCAGTATTCAAGACAATGCTGATTGACTTAATTTATCAGGGACATTGCGATGATTTGTTTTTTGTTATTTATTTTAATCATGACATTTGTTGATATTACGATTAAAACTCTTTAATATTGTTTCATAATTAGTATTTTTGCAATTGAATGATTGAAACTCAAACTAATCTTTTTTGAGTTGATCCGCTATCGTTTTCTTGGCACTAGGTGGCGCGATCCGCTACTCACAAATTGATTCGTTACTGACGTAAATACATGGGGTACAAAACGCATGGATTGCTCATACTTATAGTCGGACGATTTTTATCATCTAATGATAAATTGAAAGAGTGGAGAAATGTCAATTGATAGTACCAAAAAATTACAATCGGCAGCGATGTTTTTCTCGGGGAGCAGTGAATATTGCACTAATGATCCGCTACTGCCGTAAGCACTGTATACATTAAAGAGTACCCATTTGTACGATTATGGAACAAGTCTTAATTTTAACAAAGATAGAGACTGACTGTTAATTAACAAAAAAAATTAAATTAATTTCCAGTTGTAAAAATGTTAGTACGTTAAACGGACAAATTACAACATTTGATATATTCTTTTGTTATTTTTTCCCGATGGTTTCTTTTTAGGTACAAGTTGTATATGTTATGCAAATTAGCAACGTGGAAACAGCTTGTTGTCTGTCATGTTCACCGAGATCTAGATAGAGATTATATACGTCTATATTTTGAATTTTATCAATAAAAAACTATAATTAAAAATTGTTGTCGGGGCACATTCTCGGCAACTCTGTGAATACGGTCATCTTTCTGTTTATTTTGTGACCTGCATATGTAAATAGGGGAAGGTCACACTAATAGTCGGATCGATAATTCACTGCAAGTGAAAAGCTATATGGAGTTCCGATATGTAAATAAAGACATCCGACTTAGACGTCCTGATCGATATGCAAATTAAGGTCATAGTTCTGTGGGTAGTTCTGTCTTGACTATAGTAGATACAATTTTCTTGTTTTTATTATTTTTCTGCTTTTATCATTTTTAGATGTTTTGTACTGTTGTTTCCATTTTATTACAGGTTTGGTTTATGTCCGTGGTGAGAAGTGCATACTATCTAATTTTTATCAATGTCATATCGCTGACGAAAACAAGACTGTGTTCAGAAGTGCTGAGCACCTTTATCAGTTTAAAACAGTATCTTTTTTCAACAGAGAGGTATTGACATTGGATATTAAAAACGCCGTCGTCGATTCACATGAGGCAAAGCATTTGTCTTATTTTTTTGTTTGATCGCATCTTTCACATTTATGGTACCAAATGAAACTTGAAATCATGTAAAAATTATCTTGTTAAATTTATCCAAGTCGTCGATTTTAGGCATGCACTTCATGACAGCCTCGGACAATACATAGTTCACAATATGTCCCATACACTGGCAGTTTCGTATTTATGTTTTTGCTTTTTTTAAATCTGATTTGTTTTTAATCAACAATGCCAATAGGCAAGTATACTGTAGCTGTAATCTGGTTTTTCCTACATCAATATATATAATAGTTATACTTGTTTTCGGAAGTTTAGGCGTTTTCAGGCGATGTTATTTTAAATCATACATGTTCATGTTAATGAGATGCCACTCATTTAAATTTTCTACACTTTTATAATGATGCAATATTTTGTATCTCTATGTCATATGTTTTTGATAAATAGTATGGAAGGACAATAAAACTATTATGTCCAAGAACAAAATAATAATAATAATAATAATAATAATAATAATAATAATAAAATATCAAACTCAGTGTGCATAATTGTGTATTATCGTCAGAAATATACTTTTGTATAAAGTTGCTGCTAGTTAAAATTTGAAATTTCTCGAAAAAAGGTATACTTCCTCATATAAAGTATTTCCTTAACTTAATTTGGTAGAATATATTTTATTCACTTGGGTATTTTGATAACAATTTAATTTTATATTTTTGTGCAAGCACTACTGATGAGTAATTGTATTTCAAAACGGTCGTCTAGTTCTATAAAATTAAAACTGCTATTATATCATATTTAAACCACTGAGCTGGTACCTCTGTAGGTTACTGGTGCCCCCAGGATATAAAAAACTCAGTAGACAATAATTGTGTATTATTGTCGAAAATATACTTTCGACTCAATTTGCTGAGAGTTAAAATTTGAAAATGCTCAAAACCTAAGATAGACTCCCTCATGCAAAGTATTTCATTAGCTAAATTTGGTATTTTTGTCATTTTGGATATTTTTACAACGTCTTGATAACAGTTTTAGTTTCATAATTTTGGTCCAAGCACTACTAGTGAGGAATTGTATTCCGAAACGGCCGTCTAGTACTGTAAAATTAATACTGGTATAATATGTAAAAAAAATATGATTTACGTTTTTATTTTTATATCGCGACATACAGAGCTAGAAGGTAGACGCCGTTTCGGAGCCTGATAAATTTCGCCAGTTAATCAACGTCAGTTGAATATCTTTGGTATACAGGTCCCGATTTAACATTTATTTTTAACTAAGATTCCTAACAATTTTAAACAAACGTTTATAATATCATAGACAAATGTTTTCAACATTATCAAAATATCAATGTAATAAACGTAAAAAAAACTCCAAAAGTACACCTTCAAATCACAGATATCTTGAAAACTAAGAAAATTATTCAGATTTCAGTTAGGGAAAATCTTAGTTAAGAAATGATTGTAAAACCAGAGCCTTGTCATTGCTGACTGAATTCTTTACAACCACGCGTTTCCTTTTATCTAAGTAACGAACAAGTGAAACCTCTTTAAACATTCAAAACAGACAGATTGATATGAGACGGATTATCTGATGGATTATCATAGCTTTACATCATATTTAATACTGTCAAACTTTTTCCTTTTTATCTATGAAACTAACAAGTGAAGACCCATCAATCAATATGTCGGAATGCTAAAACAAAATAGACTTTGTTATTTATTATTGGAAAGGGATTCTTTTGCTTACTTAAAATAGATAGATAGATAGATAGATAGATAGATAGATAGATAGATAGATAGATAGATAGATAGATAGATAGATAGATAGATAGATAGATAGATAGATAGGTAGGTAGAGAGATAGATAATTTAAGATGCAATTTAAGAGGATGTGACAAAAAATGAGCTCTAACCAATTATCTGTGATGAATCTGAGTTTTATTTGATTATTCGGACATGTTGATTGATGGGTATACACATCTTCATTTTATAAATAAAATAAAAGTTGTCAAATTTTTACAGAAGCTGTTTAGTGTTTCATACAAAAAGTCGTATACATAATTAAGTGCAACATAGAATTACAGAAATATACTCAACACAGTACATAATAACCAAATATTACTTTAAAAAACACTAAATTTTCACACATTTTAGAAATTAGACTACATGTACTTATAATTTTAACCCCGCAGAGACCTAGCTATTTTCCGTTTCAGTTTTTGTGAACAAAATTTTGCATTTTCATGGAAATCCACTGAACGACTTCAGTATTTTTTCACTTTTCTAGGCATAATTTTAACACTAACAAGAAATTGCAATGCACATGAAACATTTCCATAAAATATCTCTGCACAGAATAAAACACTGCTACTATGGGTATTCTATATGATAAAAGCATTGAGAGTGATGGGTCCTTTTGTGCACACAATTTAGTATGTCAGTTCGTTGCCTTCAGCCATTGGATATATTTCTTTGTCAAAAATATCCCTATATGCCAGTCACTTGCAGGTCGAAATAATGAGTAATAAAGTTGTGTGAAATAGTCAAAGATCTTAAGTTCACTAATATTGAAGAGGTCAGTTCATGGATGGTGCAGGAAACCGGAGTGCTTGGACAAACCCACTGACATCCGCGCAAGCTAACTCGCAAACTTTTTTACACAAGCATATATTTCAGTTGAGTTTGAGAGGCGGTGTGATCTATAATAGCACAAGGCAATATTCGATATATGCGACTCAGTCTATTTTTATGGTTCATTACATTGTATGTTTGTAAACGTCATCCAGTATCAGTATCTGTACACAGTACAGGCCTCTTAAAAGTTTAATACTTAGCTTACAAACATGAACTAAATCTCAGTTGCCGAGGGAGAGATAGATAGTTTAAAATCAAAAATCTTCCATGAGAAAGATAGTGCCTGTCGAAAATATTGTTAACAAAGGGTCGAGATGATCAATTGTTTTGGCAATATTTTGTTAGATTGAATGTTAAACTTTCAACAGGCCTGTACTGTAGGTTCATTGATGGATCCAATTCTGAATCAATGGGAGAGAGTTCTACTTGATTGTATAAGCAGCAATTTTAAAGGGCGCATTTTAAGCCCTCTACTGATTTTAGTGCTACACTACTTGTACACGAGTGTAGATCACAAGTTTAACATTGTTTCATATTGAATACTGTTCAAGTTATTCTGTATATAACAGTGAGTTACGGTATTTTCATAAAAAATCAAACAAACTAGTATAAAGATTGATATGTGTCATTTATTGTTACCTAGTGGGAACTGAATCTATGTACCAAGTCGTAAATTCTGTATGCACATCCATGATTAGTGTAAAATATATCTTCACAGGGAATTAAACATATGTAAAAAACGCAATTGACGGAAGCTGTTGCGTATAGGACGTAAAATGTCACCAAGGACATTATTTCCCGTGTAAACATCGCCAGTTTCGCCATGTCCCCCCCCCGTCGACAACATACGACAAAGGTTTTTTTAAACTTTTAAGTATGCTTGAATGCAAAACAGATTGAAAATACTGACGCGCAAAACTCGCACACTTCATGTACACGTTTTGCTATTATAACAGTCTTTGCAATGAGATGAAAAAATGGTCCAGGAATAAGTAAAAAAAATCACTGATGCGACGTTAAACAATGCATGGAAAGATGGACGGATGGACGAACAACGCCTTGTCATTAAACGTCCCCGATTTCCAGATTATAAAATTCTTTGAAATAAGACGAAAATATTTCTCCCCTCTAATATGCGAAAAATTGCTGATGCGACGTTTAAAAATGTTCGGACAGATAACAACGCTTTGTCATCAAACGTCCCATATTTTTCCAGAAACGGACATATAAAATATCACGTGAAATTCATAGGATATTAACGTAAATTGTACTTAATATTCGTGAGAATTTCACATATAAGCTAGATTCACATCATTTTCACGTAAAGAAAATTTGGCTGTGTAGGTGAACGTATTGATACCTCTTTAGGGTCATTTACAATACACACCTGACAGTAAACGAAAGAAATTCAGTCGAAACGTGTCTGCTGGGTGACAGAAATATGGAAAACTTTTGACCAAAAAGTTGTCTAAACAGAAAGATAATAGCTGTCAATGTATTGGGAACCAGGGACGCAATTTGGTACTAATTCATAGTTTTAGCGTTAAACTTTCGACAGGCCCTGTACTGTAGGTAAATAAAAAGAGAATTCTTTGTTGCGTCAACTTATAATTAAAAAAACAAAAGCTGTAGTAATTTTACACAGAAATTTCCTGATTTAACGTCGAATCCACGCCCTTCAAATAAACTGCAGCTCAGTTATACATCTAATTTTAAATCTAACATTTTCATGTATGCCTGAGATAAGCGACAATTTAATCTCTACTAAATGTCACTGGTGAGATGTGCGAGTTCATTTTTAGTCTGGCTTGTACAAGTGCGCACTCAGAAGACTAGTGTGCAAGCCAGTGCCCCGCAGACAAGTATATCACTCCTCAAGTCACTGACACTAATAGTACCAGGCGATACTCTGTCACTTTAAAAGCGAGAGTGAGGCGATGGAAGAGTATCTCAAATATTATTGCCCTGGACTCGAACCCATAACCTCCAACTCTCAAGTCGGACCCTCTACCAGTGAGCCACGAGTAAATGCATATTACGCATTTTTTCGTCATCATAACGTATTGCAATTCTTTGGTTTCATAACCTACTGACCTAATTGGTATCACATGACGTAAACTATATTTTTGTTTATTTTATGGACGAAAGAAACTTCCAAACTAGTATTAGAGAGTACCGATTTCTATGATAATGGAGCAAGTCTTAATTTTAACAATGATAGAGACTCACTGTAAATTAACAGAAAAATCCAAACAAATTTCAAGTTGAAAAAATGTTAGTACGTTAAACGGACAAATTACAATTTTTTATATATTCTTTTGTATTTTTTCCGATTGTTTCTGTTTAGATAAAAGTTGAACATGTTTGCGCTATGCAAATTAGTCTTGTGGAAACATCTTCTTGTCTTTCTTTTTTACCTTCCTGAGCAGAGTGAGTTCTCACAAAAATTTTATTGATCTAGAAAAGGTATTATTATATACGTCTTTATTTGGCATTTTATCAATTTAAACCATAATTTTAAAAAAATGTACATTCTTGGCAACTATGCGAATACGGTAATCTTGTTGTTTATGTTGTTACCTGCGTATGTAAATCAGGGAAGGTCAAAAAAAATTTGATTGATCTAGAAAAGGTGGCAATATATAAGCCTATATTTTGTATTTAATAAATTTAAACAATAATTGAAAAAATGTCGTCTGAGCACATTTGCGGCAACTCTGCGAATATGGTCATTTGGCTGGGTTTTTTTGACATGCATATGCAAATAAGGGAAGGTCACACTAATAGTCGGATCGATAATTCACTGCAAGCTATAAGTGATAAGCTATATGGAGTTCCGATGTGTAAATAAGGTTATGCTACTCTGACGGCCTGGTCGATATGCAAATTAGGGTAATGTTTTTGTGGGTAGTTTTGCATAACGCAACACATCTGTCTTGACGATAGAAGATACAATTGTGTTGTTTTTATTATTTTTCACCTTTACTTTGTTTTTAAGATGTTTTGTACTCTTGTTTCTTGGTTTTTGTTTTCATTTCATTGTAGATTTCGTTCATGTCAGTGGTGAGAAGTGCATACTATCCAATTTTTATCCAGGTCATACTATTGACGGAAGAAATTGTGTTTTCAGAAGTGCGGAGCATTTGTATGAGTTTAAAAGCATCTTCTTTTCACCAGATAGGATTTTGGCATTAGATATTACAAACGACTCACATAGCAAAGTGTTTGTCTAAATCTATTGGTTGATCGCATCTTTCACATTTTTGGTTCGAAATAAAACTTGAAATCATAAAAAATTGTCTTGTTAAAATTTAAGGCATGCACTTCATGAAAGTCTCGGACATGATATAGTTCACAACGTGTCTCATATATTTTGGGGAAAGCGGAAGAATGGTCAAAGAAATTAGACATTGGACATTAGAAAATTCTATCTCAAATCGTTTTTTATTTTTGGTGGTTTCTTATTGAATTTTATTTGTTCTGGTTTTTTAATCTGTTTTATTTATTAAAAAGGCTATTGGTAAGAATGCTGGAGCTGTAATCTGGTTTTTGTACATCAATATATACAATAGATATACTTATACTTGTTTTAGGAATTATAGGAATTTTGTTTGAAAATATAATAATGATGTAATATCAGTATGTAATACCTGTATGTTATATGTTTTTATTTAATAGTCTAGCAGGGCAAAAAAAATATTATTTCCAAATAATAATGGTAAAATCACAAACTTAGTAGGCAATAATTGTGTATTGTTGTCAGAAATATACTTTTGTCTAAATTTGCAGCTAGTTAAAATTTGAAATTCCTCAAAAAAATAAAAAGTATACTCTCTCATGCAAAGTATTTCCTTAGCTTAATTTGGAAAAATATATTTTGGTCATTTGGGTATTTGTACAACATAACAGTTTTAGTTTCATAAAACTACTGCAAGCACTACTGATGAGGAATTGTATTTCAAAACGGCCGTCTAATTATGTTAAACTAAGACTGGTATATTATACTCAGTAGGCAATAATTCTGTATTACTGTCAGAAATAGACATTTGTCTAAAGGAGTTGAGCCACGAACCACCAAAAATGGCCCAATCTCGGAAATCATCCATTCTTATCTTACTTATACCTTTACTCATATAGTATAATAAAATTAAAAAATTATTCTATTTTATTAAGTCTTGTTGCCATAGCAACGGTTCAAAGTAAGGCGTGTGAAATTGGCAAATATTGTTGAATTACATGAATTCTCCTGATTTGTTTTTTTTTTTTTTTTTTTTTTTTTGTCATCAACAGTTGTGAAATCCCATCATGTTTTAAGTAGTTTTTTCTAAAAATTTTTGTTGATTAGATTCACTGAAACTGTTGCTATGGCATGAAATATTAACAAATAGCTAACTGTAGTTATAACTTGTACTTTTTAATTTCTTAGAATCTTCTTCAATTGATGTAGTTGTTAAATTAAATACATGTACTATTTTATTGTTTCAACATTTAAAAATGTAAAATTATCAATTATATTGACATGTGAAATATACTCACATAGCATAATTAAAAAATCAATTATTCTCTTTTATTCATTCTTGTTGTCATAGCAACGGTTCAAAGTTAGGCATGTGAAATTGACAAATATTGAAGAAAATACATGAATTCTCCTGTTTTTGAGATTTTTTTAAATTTTCTTATAATTATAACAAATGTTATACAAATTGTAATCAACGGTAATGGAAACCCACCATTTATTTAGTAATTCCCTTTTTAGATTGTGGTCCATTAAATTCACTGAAAACTGTTGCTATGACATGAACTATTTACAAATGCCTTACTTCAGTAATAACAGTTACTTGTCCATTTTAGTTATTTCTGAAAATCATCTCTGATTGATGTGGTTGTCAAATTAAACATATGTACTACATCATTGTTCCAACATTTAAAAAAATGTCAAATTATCATTCACATTGATATGCAAAATATACCATGTAGTAATGGTATAGTTGCCTTGGAAACTCAAACATGATGTAACCATAAACATTTGAAATAAAAATACCATAATTGTCAGTTCAGCATATATAGGTTTGCTTGTTGGTTCACATTCAATCCATTTTAGAATATCTATATTTTACTCAATATTTATGGAAGAAATGATTTTCATATTCTGAAATTGTTTTATTTTTTACTATTGCTCATTATTTATGAAATCATAATCAAAAATACTGGTTGCCATGGAAACCATCAAAATAAAATTTCCATGGAAACTTAAATTCAATGGTTGATTTGTTGGAAATTGTTTACCATACTTGACCTCAGCCATTTTTTGGGTATTTTTGACATTTAAATTAACCTATTAAGGACTTGATATAACAATTTAGTTTATATGGCATGCTAGATGGAGCCTATTTATTCCAGAGCGTGCTAACTGAACTGACTAATGACATTTTATATACACTGTAGTTTTATATTGAAATTATAGTAATTTGAAACTTGAACAGTTTATTATATTAATGAAAACTATTTCTTCCTTTTTAATGTGAGTAAAGCTTAACATAGGAATTGGACGCCTGCTTTGTGTTAATCATGAAAAAAAGTTCCAGAAACTACAGTATCATCATCTCGATCACAGAGCGTTATGGTTAAAATGTTTAACAATATCATTCTTCAACAAGATTATCTTCACTATCTGATGATGAATCTATAGTTTCTGGAATATCTTTTGCATCTGAAACAAATTCGCTCCAATTCCTAACTCCATATTTTAAAGTTGGATTGTGCCTCGCATAACCTAAATACCATAGCACAGAAGCGATATGTGCACAGACTCCAACCACCCGAGCACCTGCTTTACATTTACAATACCACGCAGTTACAGAGACTGGGTTATACTCAATCCATATCAAATACTGTTTTGATGAAACGTGTCGACTCTGTATCTTTATCCTTATAAGATTTTCATCTTCAGCATGAACAAACAGTTCGAAATTTCCATTTACTGCGTGTTCTTGTACGTATGTTGGACACATTTTAATTTGATAAGAACCACAAGTGATGTTTCTAAGTTCTGTTTCATCAATTAATGGAAAATTAAATGTATTGGAATCCAGTTCTTTCCATACAGCCCGTTTTCTTTCTAGGTTTTCGGATTCAACTCTTTCTTTAAGCGCATTTATCTGTTTTGAAAGGTATAACATTCTTGCACCTAAAGCTAGATCATCTTCGCCATCTGAAAACAAGCAAAAACCAAATTCTGTTATCATGCGTGCATGTCAACATTGTGTACCTTTTATTACGATAAGTATTTTTAACTAAAATTATCGATAAAGCACAACTAGCTTTGTAGCTTTGCAATATTTAAAATCAGTATGACAAAACAGTCACAATTGGTAAGGAGACAATCATTCTTTAAGGGAAGAAGCCGGCCTCAACTGAATTATTCTAAACTTCAGTACACATGTTCACATTTTTTGTCTGTTTAAAATATTTTAACATAAAATCACACAGCAAATTCAAAGTACAGTATAACCTGCTATAGAGTCCACCTCTATATAAAGTCCACCTGTCTATAGCAAACAATTTGAAGTATCCCCAATGAATTTACTATAAATTGACCCTGTATATAAAGTCCACCTGTCTGTCTAATGTGAATAGAGTCCACCGTTTTCAGTCCCAAATGACTTCTCAACCTGTCTATAAAGTCCACTTTTTCGATCAACTTTTTTAAGTCTTTAGAGTTTTATAATTTCTTAAAGTTTGTGCAAAAAATCAACTTAATTCTAATATTATCAGATGATTAAATACACTTTTCAAATATTTTCTATAATTAATTTTGAAAAGTCAATAAACAAAACTATTTAAAAACTATAATGAAAATTATTTTTTAACAAATTTAATAAAATAGTATTTATATATGTACTACATGTTTCACTCATTTGTAAAACAAGACCAACAATACATAATAACTTGTTCATAAGAGGTAAACCTCTATATAAAGTCCACCTGTCTATTAAGTCCACTTTTGTCCAGTCCCCTGGGTGGTCTTTATACACAGGTTATACTGTAATTATAAATATATACAGTATTTAGAACAGTTTTTAGAAGAGTTTTTTTACCATTCAGTCCCTTATTCTTTAAAAAAAACACAAAAAGTTATCATACCAGTTGATAGTGGTGGTAAAAACTTGTTACAGATGGAACAAACAATGCGCACATCATCTCCAATATATGGGACTTGACTTGTTGGCAAAACATGATTTAAATATGTCCACCTCTTGATCCTTGCATTAGCAGATTCAACAACCCATCGTACCTGAAGAGATAAAGCAATAATAATGCATTTCTATTCTGCATGTGGATCAAAACATACTGTTATATACTCCTCTATATCTATAAATCATCACGTGTAAACTAATGGTTATATTAAACCTAACTTTCAGCTGTCACATCGTTGTCATGACTATTTAGAGGAATCTTCCATAAAACCAAAGAAGGTTTGGATAGCTGAAGAAAAATTACGTGTTAGTTTGATTTATGTGTTGAATAATGGTGTTTAACGTCCCAGTCAAGAATATTTAACTTATATTGAGACGTTGTCAGCTATAGGCGAAGGTACAGAAATTTTGCCTGTGTTGTACATGTGATGATGGCATTATACAGCAGGGTCCTTTATCCCGCCATGCATACTGCAACAGGACCTTGTTTATTTTAAGTCCACATCCGAAAAAAACTGTGACTTCTTAATTTTGTAAAATGCCGAGTGCTCGGCAAAAGAACAGTCACTACCCACTTTCAAGTCTTGGGTCAGACCTGATCGGGGTTCGAACCTACGACCTCCCACTTATGGAGTAAGTACTCTTTTAACTGAGCTACCACAGTGGTCAGTTAATGTTCCGATCATGCAGATAATAAACAATACTCATTATGGCAAAACCTGTAAGCTTCCTTAAGGTATTTGCAACGATTAAAAGAATGTGTGATACTAAATGTAATCTGTGAAAACAATGTAAACTGAGAGAGAGAGAGAGAGAGAGAGTTAAAGAGTTTTGATAACCCTTTTTCGTGTGAAACGTTTACCTGTTCATTAGTTTCATGAACATACTAACTGGGTCCCCTCATTCTAATATTTCTACACACTACGTTTTTAATTAGACTATATATTCTTTTGCTGAAATTTACTATTTTGGATTATCTGGCCTGGTTATAAATTTATTATTATTATTGTTGTTGTTGTTATTATTATTACCTTAGTTACAAGTCTGCTTGTATTAGCTTCATCAGTTGTCATCTGCTTTTGTCCTTTTGGAAGAAAAGAAGGCATCTCAGCTTTAATACCCATATCATTAAGCATCTCTACTGAATCCCTGAATCCACGATCAACAATAAATATATCACCCTCATCTATCCAGTTTTTAATGTCGTCAATGTTCCGTAGCATCATGTGTTTCAAAATGTTTGCATCGTTGTTTTTTGAATCTGAAAGGTATGGACCAACAACTGTGATGAAATAACCCGTTGTACTGGTTACTATCATAGGTTTAACTAAAGGGCGGCCTTTGTGTAATGAAAAGGTCCGTCGCTGGAACTGAAAATTGCCACTCTTTTGGATGTAGATATATGTACCATCGAGTACAAGGATGACCTGTGAATTTGTTACATCACCAAATAATGTTTGTGCCAATGTTCTTGTATGGTTGCTTATGACTTCCTGGCGTGTGATATGGATAATCCTAAATGCCTTGGTACAAAGGTCTGCATAAGTGCTTTTCTAACAGAACATATACCTCTTCTTAAGCTTGATTTTGATATATTAAAAATTGTCGATAGCACTTTATTAGAAATACCAGCTCTCAATTTAAACAAATAAATTCCTAAAGATGTACGGGTACTTCTTGACGGTGTATTTCTTACATATTCACTGACATATGTACAAAGTTCGTCAAAATTTTCCTTTGTGATACCAGTCATGTTAAAATAATCAGTTGAAGATAGAGCCTGATCAGAATCAAAATCGATCCTTCGCTGTTCATTATGTAAAGCCAACACTCTCAATTTCTTCAAAAGTTCCAGAATAGAAGAGCGGCTTAATAAAACTGAATTATTTGTAGATTTCAAAATATCCATCGACCCCACAGTAAAATTACCATCTGCTAAGTGACCAGGACAACATCGAGATCCAGATGGGATAATTATCTCGTTTCTCAAGAATGCCTTAAATCTTGCATCTGCCGATACAACTACTAGTTTATTTCCAGGCTTTTTACATATAAAACAGTATGAGTGACTTTTGGCTGTCGACTGTATTGGCAACATGACTGACGGTGGACTAGATACTGAAGTGGTTTTCTGTGGAGCTGGTGGTGCATTTTGCTCTTCATTGTTCTTATTTATAGAAGCACGGTGTGATGATCCTTTGCACTCTGTCTTATAATAACCTTGCCTGCACTTATTGCATATTATATCTGAAGGCTTTGTTTCCAACATGAAATGTTTTTGAAGATATTTTTTAATCGAAATATTCAAACATCTGCGTTCTCCAGGTTTCGTCCTTTTGTTGCAAAGAACGCATAAGAAATATTTTGGACCAATTCCAGGCATCCTGAAATAAAAAAAAAATGAAATGTGATATTTGGCAATGAAAGAGAGGGTTTTTGTCTTTGAATGAAAACACAAAAATTCATTTCAATTTGTATTATTTATATGTTAGACCCTTATTTAATCTATTAATGAATTTATCAAGTATAAAGTATTATTATATTTTTTTTATATCTTTATTGACTGTTCACTCAATATGTGTGTAGGCCAGGTCTTGCATTTGGTCAAGGCAGTGTGCCACCGACTTTTCTTGAAATTGTTAAGTAATCGGCAGTCACGAGTCTTTCAGAAGAGACCTCAAAAACCGATGCTACTGTTATGCTGATTTTAAATGCATTATTTTAATGAAAATTTAATATTAGCACATGACACTACCATGCACGCTCGAGAGCCCTCCCTGCACATTGCCATGATCACACTGGAAAGGTGAAATATTTTAACTGACCAGTACTAAAACCCCGTTCTGATTTCATTATTATGATTCACAAAATAAATTGGATATGGTATATATATATATATATACAATATTCATCTGATATTGTACAGTTTATATATATATATAATTTAAAAAAATAAAATAATTAGTAAAAAAAAAATTAGCTCGGGGAGGATTGAACACCTGACGTCGAGATCCAAGTGCCACGTAAAGTACCACTCGGCTATATCAGTGTACATGATACACGTATAAATTGTATATATAAAGTTTACAGATAACTGGCTCCGTTAGTTTATAAATTGTTTTGTTTTTTTACAAGAAAGATAATTTAAGTTTTAGACTTTTATTGATATGTATTTCTTATTTTTACGAATTTTTGTGTCATTTATTTTGTGTACCATGGTAATAATTCAATCGTATTGTGTGGTAAACAAAACGTCTGCTGGCCCGTCAGATCACATCAGATCAGCATTTCTTTTGGGAAATCATTTTTACAAAAAGTAAAATTTTTATTTCATAATATGACAAAGGCATGATTCAAGTAAAAATGATTTATGTCAAATTTATAATCTTGATCAAAGTATCTCAAAAACCATTATCACGGCCACATTGCCTTACATCGTCCCCTATATTCTCATTTATATCAAACAACTGCAGTAGAAAGATGGGTTAACTTTACCGTGAGATTTACAAATAGGCTATTTATTTCAAATACTTACATGAATCCGTTGTTAACATTCACCATAAGCCTATCACATCTTGGTATTTTCAGCCACAACCCATTTTTAAAGTTTTTCGCTCGCCTGAAATACCGTGCTGCTAAATGCGTTCTTCACGTTTCATGGTGCTCCCCTTGAATGTAGGGATTTCCGATAAAAATGTACGCATCGTAGCCGGGAACAACTCATTTTTTTGAGGTAAAAATCAATTTTTGACATTGGCCACAGTCCTCAACCACAGAAAAACCAGCATGTATTGTTAAAAAATAGTAATATCTTTAATTTAAAATAAAAATGGTTTTGGTTGAGGGATGTGGCCACATCGAATTTTGTGGAAGTTTGTACAAAATTTGGGCAAAATTGCCGATTTTCACGAATTTACCCACGTTTCCCTTCAATTTACAATGATCTCGCAATAGTATAATTTAAAATTTAATCTGGTATTGAACCCCCGATTCACAAAGAATAAAAACATGCATAAGAACAGTTGATTTGCTTGAATTTATTTTACTAAAAAATTTGGGCCGATAACCATGCTTCCCGAATTTTCTCCTTTACTGATTAAAATTTGAAATTCCTCAAAAACAAAAGTATACTCCCTCATGCAAAGTATTTCCAAAGCTACATTCGGTAAAATATATTTCGGTCCTTTGAGTATCTTTTCAACATCTTGATAACAGTTTTAGTTTGATAATTTGTATTCAAGCACTACAGATGAGGAATTGTATTTCAAACGGCCTTTAGTGTCGCTCATGTAGAATTGATCAAACAACATCGACTTAGTTATAGATTATTGGAAAGGGATTCTTGTGTCCACCTAAAATTGTACATGTCTATTAAATTTGTAAAAATAAATAAGATAGATAGATAGATAGATAGATAGATAAATAGATAAATAGATAGATAGATAGATAGATACAAAAGGTTATCTCACTAATAATCTATGATCAATCTGACTTATGTTTGAGGATTGCCACATGTAGATCGATGTGTCTGCACCGTTTTTTAAATAAAAAGAAATAGTTGTCATTATTTCAATTTTTTACAGAAGCTTTAGTGTTTATAGTTTAATTAAGTGCAACATAGATAAAAATTCAGCACAGCACATAATATACAAAGCAATCAAACATTACAATAATTTTTTTTCACAAATTCTAGAAATTAGTCCATTAATTTTTTAAACCATGATGAAACCTAGCTATATTATCATTTCGTATTATATGTTTGTTTTTCTTCTTTGGTTAATTTTTTAATCAACAAAGGCAATGGTTAGTATCGGAGGAATAATCTGGTTTTTCCTACATCAATATATATAATATAATGATGTAATATTTTGTATCTGTATGTAATATGTTTTTGTTGAATAGTATGGAAGGACAATGAAAATATTAACTCTAAAATAATGATAATAATCAGTGTGCAATAATTGTGTATTATTGTCAGAAATATACTTTTGTCTAAATTTGCTGATAGTTAAAATTTGAAATTTTTCAAAAACAAAGGTATACTCCCTCTTGCAAAGGCTTTCCTAAGCTACATTCGGTAAAATATATTTCGGTCCTTTAAGTATCTTTAAGTACCTTTAAGTAAGTAGTGTTTTTAGTTCCATTTTTTTTTACAGAAGCTTTAGTGTTTATAGTTCAATTAAGTGCAACATAAATAAAAACTTAGCACAGCACATAATATTCAAAGCAACCAAACATTACAATAATTTTTTTTCACAAGTTCTAGAAATTAGTCCATGAATATTTTTAACCATGATGAAATCTAGCTATTCTTATTTTCTTTGTGACAACAAATTATGCATTTACACAGAAAATCTACTGTATTTTAATAAAATTTAATAGATATTTTCAATTAACTGGGCAGATTCTTAACACTAACAGGGAATTGCAATGCCACATGAAAGATTTCAATAAAATATCTCTGCACAGAGTAAAACACTGCCACTATTGGTATTCTATATGATAAAAGCAATGAGAGTGATGGGTCCTTTCGTTCATACAAATTAATATGTCATCTCATAGCCTTCAGTCATTGGATATGATATTTCTTTTTCAAATACATCTATATATTCCACTCACTAACGAGTATAAAGTAATGAGTAATTGAGTTTTGTGCCCCAGTCAAAGATATTTATATTGAAGTGTCAGTTTATGGATGGTGCAAGAAACCAAAGTGCTTGGAAAAACACAAAAAATTTTTGTCTTAATAGAGTTGAGAGGCGATGTGATCTATGTTAGCACAAGACAATATTCAATAGATGCAACTTAGTCAATTTTTATGATCCATTGCATCGCATGCTTGAAAACCTCATCCAGCATCAGTATATGCATACAGTACAGGCCAGGTAAAAGTTGAATACTCTGCTGAAGGCGAAAAGCCTCCACGAGGAAGATAGTTGCTGTCGAAAATATTTTTAACGGAATGAGCAATTGTTTCAGCAATAATTCGTTAGCTTAAATGTTAAACTTTCAACAGGTCTGTACTGCAGGTTCTTTGATGGGTCTTATCTTTGATATATGATCCATGGGAGAGATTGATGCTTGATGGTATTAGCAATAGTTTAAAGGGTGCATTTTAAGATCTCTACTGATTTCAGTGCTACACTACATGTACACGGGTGTAGGTTAGAAGTTTGACTACTGTTCAAATTTTTCTGTTTGTAACACTGAAATACGTTATTTTTTATAAAAAATCAAAATTAAATTAGATAAAGATTAAAATTTGTTATTTACTTGTACCTAGTCGTAAATTCTGTTTATTTATCCATGATTAAGGATTCACTTTTCTACAAAACTGCAAAACGGCTCTACAAAACGGTGCAATATATGCACATTTTACAGTAAATTTTAAACCAGACACTGCAACTTCAATATCATGTCGCAAGTTTTCGTTTTATCGAATTTCGAGATGCACAGCAAAAAGGCGTTATGAGATTTATTTGATTATAATTTACTTGGGTGGATTGTGGCATGTTTACCCGGAAATGGACTTTGGTTTTGCCACATTGCTGCCTTTTGGTGAAATTGTCATAAAATTCTCACCAGTTGAATTGAAAACTATATATAAATATATACATTTAATGAATTAAAGAACATCTATGCTTCATTAGAATTATAAGAGGGTTGGGACAATGTAAAAAACTATAACGGAGGGATACAATTGTCGTTCCGGATAGACATCGACATATGCAATATTTTTACGGTGTGGTAAAATACAGAGATGTTCAAAAAGTATTCGGTCACTTTGTGAAATCGCTGTTTCGGAGCTTGCTTTTAATGGGCCCTTTGCCTTTTCGTGAAGTACACACCACGGTGAATGATTTCAAATAATGTACACATCAGATATATCTAAAACAATCGGAAAAAATTAGACATTACTAAATTATTTTAAAAGGCTGTCGTTGACTCTTATTTTAAGAACCGAATACTTCATCAACCAAACTTTGAGAAACTAATGGCTAAGAGAAATTATTTTTTCAGAGCACTTCCAATAATGATTGAATAACAATACAATACAATACTTTTAATAATAAGACTTAAATAGTAACATTATTCAATATTCACATTGGATTCGGTAAATACCGAAGGGTAAACTTAAGTTACCATCAGAAGTTATTATTCTAGAGTGGATCGTGATAACATACACACAACAGCCTGGTGTAATCCCTAAATAATCGATAAAATAAAAGTAAATTAATTTCATAATAAATTGCCGAATCTTTAATATAATATGTTGCCAATTTTATGTAGTAATTTTAAATAGTGTTTACATATCCCCAGGATATTAACATTAAACCCTTGTTATATCCCACTCGTTTGGTGTAAAGTCTAAAAATTCATTTATATCTTATAATTATGCTTTTTTATGAGCTTCTATCAATTCATCACCATACCCGTCTAAAACGCCATTTAAAATCTGACAGAACAGATTGTTGCAATTAATTGAGATTTTACTGTGTTTTTTTTTATAAACCGAGATTCAATGACCAAGTTTGGTATTAGTATAGTAGTTCAAAGTTGAAGTCCAAGACGTGGAGTTGATCAGGTCGACAACATAAGGCAAATGTTTTTTTTAATTTTATTTTCCATGTGACTTTACCAATTGGCTTTGTAAAACTCGCACACTTTATGCACACGTATTTTGTATTATAAAATACTTTGTAATAAGATGAAAAATGTCTACCGGGGAATATACGAAGAATTGCTGATGCGACGTTAAACAATGAACGAACAGATTGAAGGACGGACGAACAACGCCTTGTCATAATGTCCATGATTTTCCAGATTATAAATGAACGCTTCTTTTGGATTAGAACGTAAAATAAACGTGGTCCCGTGTCAGAGTAGGCGTGGTACGATAAAGAACCCGACTGTATAACAATATCTCAACTCGTCCTTTAAAGTCAAATATGTAGAGATTGATTGATTGATGTATGGGTGAGATCAACGACAATTTAATCTCTACTAAAAGTCACTGGTGAGATGTGCGAGTGCGTTTTTCGTCTGCTTTGCAATAGTGCGCACTTAGGAATCTAGTGTGCAAGTCAGTGCCCCGCAGACAAGCATACCACTCCTTAAGTCATATTTTACTGACACCAAATGTACTAGGCGATACTCTGTCATCTTAAAAGCGAGTGTGAGGAGATGGAACGGTATCTCAAATATTATTGTTCTGGATTCGAACCCACAACCTCCCACTCTTAAGGCGGAACCTCTACCACTTAGCCACGGGTAAATATATAGAACGCATTTTTTGTCATTATGACGTATTGCAATTCTTTGCTTTTATAACCTACTGGCTTTGTTTAAGTTTTATGGACTGAGTGGTATACGTGGACAAGAAAATTAGCTCTTAAAAATGACCATAAACTTGCTTGAATACAAAGCAGATTTAAAATACTGACGCGTAAACCTCGCAAACTTTAAGCACTCGTATTGCTTTTATAAAATGCTTTGCAAAAAGAGGAAAAAATGTCGCGAATAATAGTATTTGAAGAAATGCTGATGCGACTTTAAAAATGAACGAATGGACGGACAAAGCCTTGTCATAAAATATTCATGATTTTCCAGATTGAACATGGAAGTTTCTTTCGGATGAGAACGTAAAATAAACGAGATCCCGTGTCAAGGTAGGTGTGGGGTTCGTTAAGGAACCCGACTGTATAACACCATTAACGCAATATTCCTCCACCTGCGAAAATAGCTGGAGACATCTCCATAAAGTGAACGCTCTTTACTTGGACTTTAAACATCATTACCTAACTAAACTCATATAAACTCGTCCTTTAAAGTGCACTATGTAGAGATTGATTGATTGATTTCTGTTTAACGTCCCAGTCAAGAATATTTTACTTATATCGAGACGTCACCTGCTATAGGTGAAGGTGCAAAAGATATAACGTCAACTTGTAATGGTTTTTTTTTTAATCCTATTTTCACGACGCCGGAGATGACGTTTATTAATACCTAAGTATATGTCTAATAACATTTTCATGTAAGGGTGAGATAATTGAATCTCTACTAAAAGTAGCTGGTGAGATGCGCGAGTGCGTTTTTAGTCTGCTTTGCAATAGTGCTTACTCTGGAGACTAGTGTGCAAGTCAGTGTGTGCAGATAAGTATATCACTCCTCAAGTCATATTTTACTGACACTGAATGTACCAGGCGATACTCTGTCATCTTAAAAAGCGAGTGTGAGGCGATGGAAGAGTATCTCAAATATTATTGCCCTGGACTCGAACTCACAACCTCCCACTCTCAAGACAGACCCTCTACCACTGAGCCATGGGTTAATACATAGAAAGCATTTGTCCGTCCTCATGAGGTATTGCACTATTTTGGATTCATAACCTACTGACGTAATTTGTATAACATGACGGAAACTATCGACGAAGTGGCTTTTTCTACAGGAGATTTTATAATAATGTGATGATCAAAATCTAATGTAACAACAAACAACATTGACCTGCTCGCTTGACCTTTTATTAAGAATATTCATAATGTAATGATCCACCCAGTAAATTGACAGTAATACATAAATACTGTAAAGGGAAAAATTTTCGCGTGGGTAAAATTTTCGCTCATTTCTCGCTAAAGAAATTCATGTAAAATTTTTACCCACTCGAAAATGTCTACCATACAGGTTTATACATCATATACCAGTAGTATATAGAATATACACCCACTTATAATGGTTACACGAAAATTACAGTCACGCGAAATGTTAGATTTCAGAAATCGCGAAATTTTCACCCCGCAAAACTAATCCCCTTTACAGTAATGCATATTTCCCGTGAGGTTTACGAAATAAACACCTTTGTGTCCAATACACAATTACACTGGTCCAATTTTAAAAACTCTATTTAAAGATCAAGCGGACACGTCATTGTTGTTTCCTTGCTATAACAGAGGTTGCTCTTTAATTCTGAAAGCAAAACGTTTATGTCAATTCAACTGATCTCTCCTCCTATTGATTGATTCAATGGAGTTTTACGTCCTAATCAAGAATATTTCATATATATCGAGACGTCACCATTTATATGTTAAATGCAAGAATTTTTATCTGTGAATTGCGTTAAGAGCAATGTGCAGAAAGGGTTATTTAATGTGCCGCGCCTATCGTGACACGGAACCACTGCGGTACCGCAATTGGTAAAGTGCTCGCTCTGTAAGTGGGAGGTCTGGGTTCGATCCCTGGCCGGGTCTGACCCAAGACTTAAAAAGTGGGAAGTGACTGTTCTTTCGCCAAGCACTCGGCATTACGAAATGAAAGTCACGGTTCTTTCGGATAGGAATTTAAAATAAACGAGGTTCCATGTCACGGTGGCCTTAGCACGCTAAAGAACCCTGCTGTATAATGCCATCAGCGCAATGCACAGGCAAAATTTCTGCACCTTTGCCTACAGCTTGCGACGTCTCAATATAAGTGAAATATTCTTGACTGGGACGTTAAACACCATTACTCACTCACTCACTCGTGACATGGGAAATCAATTTAAAGGACGGCGTCATTTTCATTTTTTAATGCCGAGTGCTTGAAGAAAGAACAGTAACTATCTATTTTAAAGTCTCCATCAGACCCGGCATGGGTTCGAACCGACTAAATCCCACATACGATGCGAGCACTCTACAATCAAGCTACCGAAGTGGTCACTCTCTTTCCTATTATGTCAGTGGGCATTCATGTTATTAAATAATAAAACTTGGTTTTAATAGTATATTAAAAACTTGGTAAAATCAGTAATGTCAAAATCAAACATACTGATCTATGTCAAAATCACGACCATGTGTTGTAGCCCATGTCAAATATTTTCATTCGATATCTCATTTGGCTGACGAAGTGAAACCGTGTGCTCCGGAGGGGTAAGACGAAGGTAAGTAACATGTGTTGTAGCCTAAGTCAAATATCTTCATTCAATATCTGATCTGGCTGATGACTTTTTGTTATAAAAGTTGCAATGCATAAACAAATTAGAATGCTGACTGTTAAGCGGACACTAATAAGCATACCCGCTGTGTCTTAATATAACGAAGTGTTGATCTACTGAATGGGGTTTTACGTCACAGTCAAAAATATTTCACTTATATTAAGATATCACCAGTTTTTCGTGCGATCAGGGCAATGTACACGGAGGGTTCTATGCCACGTCTGCCATGACATTGGGACATCAGTTTTTTAAGATCTCTTTCGAAGGACTCCGTGACAATTTTTTCTAAGTCTCTAGTACTTTGCGAACAATTAACTACTACCTATTTTAAGTCTTCTTCAGACCCCAGCCGAGGTTCGAACCCACGATCTCCCCACGATCTATCGATTAGGCTACCGTATTGGTATTAAAGCAAATGGACAAAAGTATTAATTATCAATACAATGGCTAGGATGTAAAATTAAATAGAAAACATTGTTTTGTCAAATCACTTTTATTTTATTGCAATTATCCAAAACAATTACAAGGTGATCAGACTACCACTGAAAAAGCTGGTGTTATAATATTTAAAACCTCCTCCTTTGACCCAGACTCTGTCCCCTTTGTTCAGCTGAACCATCAATGTTAGGGACGTTGACGGGTAAGTTGTACGATATGCATGAGAGTACAACCAGGCTAATTGTACATCATTTTTCATAATGAATCCTTGGACATTACTACTAGCATAAGACTGTAAAGTAACGCTGAACATGTACATCCCATCTTTTGGACAATAAAACACCCCTGCGTTGCTATGGTAACCTACACCGACGTTAGTTATAATCTTCTTAAACACCAAGACAGAAGACGTTGTCACAGTTGTATCCAGCTTGACAGAGAAAGCAACTGCTCCGTGTGCCTTTCTGGTGTGGTTTGCTAAAAATAAATATATAAAATATGTTACCATACGTCACCAATGCGTAGCAAATAATAAAGTCGATTCATGTGTATGTTGTTTTATAAAACTTTAACACTGAACTAAAACAAGATCACCCGATGTTACTGAGCTAGACATTTTCGCATATTAGGTTTTTGACAAATTTTAAAACCTCTTTTATTTTTCATCAGAATCTAACGGGAATCAAAAGCGAGACAAATGAAATGTTGTCAATAACATATACATTCTCTGTTTGGGATCGAACATATAATTGAATTTTGTTACACTGTGAATGCATAGACTTGCGTCGACAGCGTAAAAATAGTTGGCCAATGTACCAAGTGTTACCCCGTAACGTTTCTGATGAAAAATTATTTACATTGAAAATTGAATCGCTTCAGTTTACATTCCCCTTAAAAATCAATTCATTTCGGAAAATTACGATGTGAACGTTTTCAGAAACGTTCTGCATCACCGTTGAGGGGTATTGATCAAGGCGAACTTCACCGCAAAATCAGAGTTTTTTTCGTCGACGATTTCTCAACTTTACATTTGCGTAATCGCATGATCTAAATGCTGATTGTGTAATTTAGCTGCAAAAAGCATTTTAAATAATTGATATATTAAAAGGATCTAGTCTTCTATAAACTAAATGTATAAGAAATAATCGCATCTTACAGTATATCGATTTAGGCGGTCCCTCACTATAATTCTATGAAAGAGCTTTGCATTCTCTAATATGCTAAGTAGAGGGCGCGGTGGCTTAATGGAAAAGACGTTAGTCTTCAAATCCAGGGTATCTCACCTCTGTGAGTTCCGCTCGGGCCACATTTGGGAAAGTGAATTTCCTTACTGTTGGCCTTTACTGATTCACCTGGTATCAGTATAATGGATTGAGGGAGTAGTAAGCTCGTCTGCGGCGTACTGACTTTTTGAGCTAGCACGGTAAAGTCACCCTGAATGCGCGCTAGTACAAGGCAGACCATACAACACACTCGCACTTAACATGTATACAAGAAGTTGTTCATTATTTGTTCAGAGATTATTAAATAGTTCTCGTCGCGAATAACTGAAAAATTGCTGATGCAACGTTAAGCAACATTGAACCAACCAACCAATCTACTTTGCAAAGTATGTTTCAATCACTTGTAGTTGCAAGCGTTCTCTGTATCGGCCACAGGTAGCCTACTCTATAGACGTGTCTTTAGCATGCACTGAGACACGGAACCTCCTTTTGCGTCTCATCTGAAAGACTATTCTAGCATCGAGCTTTTAACAGTTATAATATGGACAGGAGATGAAAAAATCATCTCAGAAAATGTCCAAATACCCAGTAAGGTTAGAACCCACAACCCTTGACTTCGACTCCCAGTGATAGTACCACTCAGTTATGTCCGACCATTACCGGTTTAGTTGCACAATCGCGTCTATCCAGTAACTATGAAATCTTCAATACACCCAAGTGTAATCCGAAGCAAGCTACAAGACGACTAGAACACATAGCAGTATGAAAGCCTAATTACAGTATAACAGTGGAATATACAGTATATAAAACTTACCAATTTGATTTTGTAGTGTCACTACTTCATTCTGGAAAAGTTTCATTTGTTTTGAACTTTTCATTGTAAATCTGAAAATTCTTTGCTTCAAGCCCTTAGAGACAGTCGACATGTTTTTTTCTGAAGTGAGTTAATTCCTTTTTTCGTCATCTTTTGTAGCCAATCGGACTTCCTCTTTAAAATCTGTGACAAGTCCTTCTAATTTTTTCTGTAAAAACTTTGTGTCGTGTAGAAGTGTATTTCTTTTTTTCAGTTCACGCTTCACATCATCGAGTTGCTCTTCCATTTTTCGAAACTTTTTCAAAACTGACTTTCTTTCAAGATGCTCGGCAACCATTTGTCGGACAACATCACGTATCAAACCATCTGAACGCTTACTTCTCTGGTATTCCGGTAGATCGACCGTACTTCCGCTAATACCATTGATGATAAACATCGCGGCGATTAAAACTGCGCCCAAATTTAAACACGACATCTTTGTTTGAAAACTAGTGTTTTCAGATTGAAACATTAAAGTTTATGATGATGTTTCTGCTGTAACAATCATTTTAAATCGTTCTAGGTGGTTAATTACTTATTTGCGTGATACGAAAAAGGAAGTATGTAGGTATCGCTTTCCAATTTGAACTTGTTTACGCACCAGATTGATATCCGGTATCCAGAACAGCTGTTCGTAAAATCGCCTACGATTTTACCGGAACTAATGTTTGAAAACTTGACACTAATTAAAGATATTATTATTATTATTATATATTATTATTATTATTATTATTATTTAAATGATCGGCTTCCAGATAAGAATATAACTGTAATAAGCTTAGCATGATTTTCAAAATGACACCATTAATCAATAATTTGAAAGCAAACAAAATTACTGAAAATTAATATTAAGGCGATGTTAGGATTTCAGTTAAGATAACATATGGCAAATCCGGTTAGGTGAAAAAAGGGACATGTTTCAAGGCAGCTCCAAAATATTTTTAGAACGCCGTTAAAAAGCCTTTACATATCAACTTAAGTTTGAAAAATTAAAACTAGTTAGATTATAGATGCTGTTTTTCATTGAACATAATCCTGATATAAAACGAAGTTATATATCCAAGAGAAAAGGAAGAAAAATAGTATACATTAGGGAGTACCCTTTGTACTATAATGGACCAAGTCTTAATTATAACAAAAATATTAAATTACTAAAAATTAGCAGAAAATATCAAATGTTAGTACTTTAAACAAACATATATTTTTGTCATTTCCCGGTCAATTATTTTTAGGTACAAGCTGTATGCACATAAGCAACGCGTAAATAGCTGAGTTTTGTTTTTCTTTTAAATTGAGAGCGGATTAAATTATTACGTGAACGAAGTGTCCTACCAGAAAGCATGAATAAAAATCCAAATTAGTATACATTAAAGAGTACCCATTTGTACGATTATGGACCAAGTCTTAATTTTAACAAAGATAGAGACTCGCTGTTAATTAACAGAAAAAATTAAATAAATTTCCAGTTGTAAAAATGTTAGTACGTTAAACGGACAAAATAAAATATTTGATATATTCTTTTGTAATTTTTTCCCGATGGTTTCTTTTTAGGTACAATTTGTACGTGTTATGCAAATTAGCCACGTGGAAACAGCTTGTTGTCTGTCATGTTCACCGAGATCTAGATAGAGATTATATTGATCCTGAAATAGATGTCAATATATACGTCTATATTTTGAATTTTATCAATAAAAAACTATAATTAAAAATTGTTGTCGGGGCACATTCGCGGCAACTCTGCGAATACGGTCATCTTTCTGTTTATTTTGTGACCTGCATATGTAAATAGGGGAAGGTCACACTCATAGTCGGATCGACAATTCACTGCAAGTGAGAAGCTATATGGAGTTCCGATGTGTAAATAAGGACATGCGACTTTGACGTCCTGATCGATATGCAAATTAAGGTCTTAGTTCTGTGAGTAGTTCTGTCTTGACTTTAGTAGATACAATTTTATTGTTTTTATTATTTTTCTGCTTTTTTCCTTTTTTAGATGTTTTGTACTGTTGTTTCCATTTTATCACAGGTTTTGTTTATGTCCGTGGTGAGAAGTGCATACTATCTCATTTTTATCAATGTCATATCGCTGACGAAAACAAGACTGTGTTCAGAAGTGCTAAGCACCTTTATCAGTTTAAAACAGTATCTTTTTTCAACAGAGAGGAATTGACATTGGATATTAAAAACGCCGTCGTCGATTCACATGAGGCAAAGCATTTGTCTAAATCTTTTGTTTGATCGCATCTTTCACATTTATGGTACCAAATGAAACTTGAAATCATGAAAAAATTATCTTGTTAAATTTAACCAAATCGTCGATTTTAGGCATGCACTTCATGACAGCCTCGGACAAGACATAGGTAAGTATACTGTAGCTGTAATCTGTTTTTTCCTACATCACAATATATATTAGTTATACTTGTTTTCGGAAGTTTAGGCGTTTTCAGGCGATGTTATTTTAAATCATACATGTTCATGTTAATGAGATGCCACTCATTTTAATTTTCTACACTTTTATAATGATGCAATATTTTGTATCTCTATGTCATATGTTTTTGATAAATAGTATGGAAGGACAATAAAACTATTATGTCAAAAAATAAAATAATAATAATAATAAAATATCAATCTCAGTGTGCATAATTGTGTATTATCGTCAGAAATATACTTTTGTATAAAGTTGCTGCTAGTTAAAATTTGAAATTTCTCGAAAAAGGTATACTTCCTCATATAAAGTATTTCCTTAACTTAATTTGGTAGAATATATTTTATTTACTTGGGTATTTTGATAACAATTTAATTTTATATTTTTGTGCAAGCACTACTGATGAGTATTTCAAAACGGTCGTCTAGTTCTGTAAAATTAAAACTCGTATAATATGATATTTAAACCCCTGAGCTGGTACCTCTGTAGGTTGCTGGTGCCCCAAGAATATAAAAAACTCAGTAGACAATAATTGTGTATTATTGTCAGAAATATACTTTCGACTCAATTTGCTGAGAGTGAAAATTTGAAAATGCTCAAAAACTAAGGTATACTCCCTCATGCAGAGTATTACCTTAGCTAAGTTTGGTAAAATATATTTTGGTAATTTGGGTATCTTTACGACATTTTGATAACAACTTTAGTTTTATAGTTTTGGTGCAAGCATTACCAATGAGGAATTGTGTTCCGGAACGGCCGTCTAGTACTGTTAGATTAAAACCGGTATATGATATGCGTTATTTATTTTTATTTTGTGACGTACAGAGTTCGAAGATAGAATAGACGCCGTTTCAGGACCTAAATAACCTCGCCAGTTAATCAACGTTGGTTGAATACTTAAGTATACAGACACTGGTTTAACATTCATTTCTTAACTAAGATTTATCCTAACTTAAATCTTATAATTTTAAGCAAGGCTTTACAGACAAATATTTTCAACATAATTAAAATATCAGATGTAATGAGCTTTTGAAAACAAATCTCCAAAGCTACACCTTAAAATCACAAATATCTTGAAAACTAACAAAATTATTCAGATTTCAAAATCGCCAGATAAGTTAAGGAAAATCATAGCTGAAAAAATGATTGTTAACTGGGCCTTGTCATTATTGACGGGATTCTTTACTACCCTGTGTTTTCTTATATCTAAGTAACAAACTAGTGAAACCTCTTTAAATATCCAAAACAAACAGATTGATATCAGACGGATTATCTGATGGATTATCGTAGCTTTACATCGTGTTTTAGAACTGTGAAATTTTGACAACTTTCCCTTTATATCTATGATACAAACCAGTGAAGACCCATCAATCAACATGTCGGAATGCTAAAAAAATTAATTTTTTTTAAATATCAAATCAGATAGATATTTTTCTTTCTTTGTGAAGCTAATTATGTATTTACATATAAAATCCACTGAACTTCTTTAATCAAATGGATTTTTTCACTAAGCAATCTTTTAACACTAAAAGGGAATCGCAATGCACATGAAAGATGTCCATGAAATATTTCTGCACAAAGTAAAACATTTCCACTATGGGGATTCTATATGCTAAAAGCAATGAGAGTGATTGGTCCTTTTGTACATACAATTTAAGATGTCAGTTCGTTGCCTTCAGCCATTGGATATGATATTTCTTTGACAAATACATCTTTATATACAATTCACGTTTTACATATATTTACATAAAACTCTTGTTATAATATCATTCGTCTGTTGGTTATTTGTGACTTCACTCACCGCAACATTTGCTTGAAATCTCCAAATTCATATACATCTTATAATTATAAGTCTCCATTAATTCATCACCAAAACCGTCAATAAAGCCATTTAAAATCTGACATAAAAAATGATTGCAATTTATGGATTTTACTGTGGGTTCAATGGCCCAGTTGGTAATAGTATAGTGGTTGAAAGTCTTAGCCTTGAAGTCCAAGACGTGGGTTGATCCGGTCGACAATAAAGGTTTTTTAATTTTTCTTTCGGACTATGTGACTTTACCAATTGGCTTTGTTTCCGTTTTATGGACTGAGTGGTATACGATGTCCAACCAAGTGAATTAGCTCTCAAAAATGACCATAAGCGTGCTTGAATACAAAGCTGATTGAAAATACTATCGCATTAAACTCACAAACTTTATGCACTTGTATTTCTTTTATTAAATGTTTCGCAATAAGATGAAAAAATGCCTACCCGCGAATATGCGAAACAATGGACGGACAGATAGACGGACGGACGAACAACACCTTGTCATAATATGTCCCCGATTTCCAGATTATAAAATGCACGTTATTTTCGGATGAGAACGTAAAATAAACGAGGTCCCTTGTCACGGTAGGCGTGGGGTTCGATAAGGAACCCGACTGTATAACACCATCAAAGCAAAATTCCTGCACCTTTGACAATAGCTGGAGACATCTCCATATAAGTGAACACTCTTTACTTGGACGTTAAACACCATTGCCTAACTAAACTCATCTCAAATCGCCCTTCAAAGTGCAACATGTAGAGATTGGTTGTTTGATTGATTGATTGATTGATTGATTTATTGATTTATTGATTGATTGATTGATTGATTGATTGATTGATTGATTGATTGATTGATTAATTAATTAATTGATTGATTGATTGATTGATTGATTGATTGATTGATTGATTGATTGATTGATTGATTGATTGATTGATTGATTGATTGATTGATTGATTTCGGTTTAACGTCCCGTCAAGAATATTTTACTTATATCGAGACGTCACCTGCTATAGGTGAAGGTGCACAAATTAGTACGTTAACTTGTAATGTTCTTTTAATGCTATTTTCACGACGCCGGAGATGACGTTTTTGGTGTATGGTTGATATAAGCAACAATTTAATCTCTACTAATGACAATGGTGAGATGCGCGAGTGCGTTTTTAGTCTGCTTTACAATAGTGCTCACTCAGGAGACTAGTGTGCAAGTCAGTGCCCCGCAGAAAAGTAAATTACTCCTCAAGTCATATTTTACTGACACTGAATGTACCAGGCGATACTCTGTCATCTTAAAAAGCGAGTGTGAGGCGATGGAAGAGTATTATTGTTCTGGATTCGAACCCACAACCTCCCACTCTAAAAAGCGGACGCTCTACCCTTGAGCCACGGGTAAATAGATAGTACGCATTTTTTCGTCATCATAACGTATTGCAATTCTGTAGTTTCATAATTACTGACGTTATTCGTATCACATGACGGGAACTATATCATCGTTTATTTTATCGACGAAGTGACTTTTTCTATAGGAGGTTTCATAATAATCAGATAATCAGAATTTAAGATGTCGACAAACAGCATTGACCTGTTCGCTTGACCTTTTATTAAGAATATTCATAATGTGATGATCCATCCAGTAAATTGACAGTAATACATAAATAATGCATATTTCCATGGGGTTTACGAAATAAACACCTTTATTCCCCATACACAAATGCACTGGTCCAATTATAAATACTCTAGTTAAAGATCAAGCGACACGCCGTTGTTGTTTGCTTGCTATAACCGAGGTTGCTTTTTAATTCTAAAAGCAAAAACGTTCATGCCAATTCAACTGATCTCTCTTCCTATTGATTGATTGAATGGAGTTTTACGTTCTAATCAAGAATATTTCATTTATATCGAGACGTCACCATCTATAGGTGAAGTGCAAGAATTTTCATTTGTGAATTGCGTTAATAGCAATGCGCAGGTAGGGTTTTTTAACGTGCCGCGCCTATCGTGACACGGAACCACTGCGGTACCTCAATTGGTAGAGTGCTCGCTCCGTAAGTGGGAGGTCTTGGGTTCGATCCTTGGCGGGTCTGACCATAGACTTAAAAAGTGAGAAGTGACTGTTCTTTTGCCAAGCACTTGGCATTACGAAATGAAAGTCACGGTTCTTTCGGATGGGAATTTAAAATAAACGAGGTCCCGTGTCACGGTGGGCTTAGCACGCTAAAGAACCCTGCTGTATAATGCCATCAGCGCAATGCACAGGCAAATTTTCTGCAAATTCGCCTACAGCTGGTGACGTCTCGATATAAGTGAAATATTCTTGACTGGGACGTTAAACACCATTACGCACTCACTCACTCCTATCGTGACGGGGAATCAATTTAAAGGACGGCGTGATTTTCATTTCTTAATGCCGCGTGCTTGGAGAAAGAACAGTAACTATCTATTTTCCAGTCTCCATCAGACCCGGCATGGGTTCGAACCGACGACATCCCACATACGATGCGAGCACTCTACCATCAAGCTACCAAAGTGGTACCTCTCTTTCCTATTATGTCAGTGGGCATTCATGTTATTGGATAATACAACTTGGTGTTAATAGTATATTAGAAACCTGGCAAAATCAGTAATGTCAAAATCAAACATACCAATCCATGTCAAAACCAAGATCCTAAAGCAAAGTCAACTGGCAAATAAGTTAAATACGTGCAACACCACCAAAGTGAGACCGTGTGCTCCGGAAGAGTAAGACGAAGGGTAAGTAACATGTGTTGTAGCCCAAGTCAAATATTTTCATTCAATATCTCATCTGGCTGACGAAGTGAGACCGTGTGCTCCTGAAGGGTAAGACGAAGGTAAGTAACATGTGTTGTAGCCAAAGTCTTATATCTTCATTCGATATCTCATTTGGCTGACGATGTGAGACCGTGTGCTCCGGAAGGGTAAGACGAAGGTAAGCAACATGTGTTGTAGTCCAAGTCAAATATCTTCATTCGATATCTCATTTGGCTGACGAAGTGAGATCGTGTGCTCCGGAAGGGTAAGACAAAGGTAAGCAACATGTGTTGTAGCCAAAGTCAAATATCTTCATTCGATATCTCATTTGGCTGACGATGTGAGATCGTGTGCTCCGGAAGGGTAAGAAGAAGGTCAGTTACATGCGTTGTAGCTCAAATCAAATATCTTCATTCGATATCTCATTTGGCTGACGAAGTGAGACCGTGTGTTCCGGAAGGGTAAGAAGAAGGTCAGTTACATGCGTTGTAGCTCAAATCAAATATCTTCATTCAATATCTCATCTGGCTGATGATTTTTTGTTATAAAAGTCGCAATGCATAAGGAAATTAAAATGCATACTAATAAGCAAACCCGCTGTAGCTTAACATAACGAAGTGTTGATCTATTGAGTTGGGTTTTACGTCCCAGTCAAAATATTTCACTTATATCAAGATATCACCAGTTGCAGATTTTTTTAGTTTTGCAGTGCGCTCAGGGCAATATACAGGGAGGGTTCTATGAAGTGTCACGTCTGCCATGACATCGGGACATCAGTTTTTAAGATTTCTTTTGAAAGACCCCGTGACAATTTTTTCTAAATATCCAGTACTTTGCGAACGATTAACTACTACCTATTTTTAAGTCTTCTTCAGACCCCGGCCGAGGTTCGAACCCATGATCTCCCCACGATCTATCGATTAAGCTACCGTATTGGTATTAAATCAAAGGGACTCGCTATTAATTATCGATAGAATGACTAGAATGTAAAATTAAAAAAATAAAACTCTGATGTGTCAAATCACTTTTATTTTATCGTAATTATCCAAAACAATTACAAGGTAATTAGACTACCACTGAAATAGCTGTAGTAATTATATTTATGACCTCCTCCTTTGACCCAGACTCTGTCCCCTTTGTTCAGCTGAACCATCAATGTTAGGGACGTAGACGGGTAAGCTGTAGTATATGCTTGAGAGTGCAAAAAGGCTAATTGTACATCATTTTTCATAATATATCCGGCAACAGCACTATTAGAATAAGACTGTAAAGTAACGCTGAACATGTACATCCCATTTTGTGGACAATAAAACACTCCTGAGTTGCTATGGTAACCTCCACCGACGTTAGTTATAACCTTCTTAAACATCAAGACAGAAGATGTTGTCACAAATGTGTCCAACGTGACAGAGAAAGCAACTGCTCCGTGTGCCTTTCTGGTGTGGTTTGCTAAAATTCAATATAAAATATGTTACCATGCGTCACCAATGAGTAGCAAAATTATAATGTTAGGTTAATGTTTATGCCGATTTTTATAAAGTTTGATAAAACTTAAATACTGAACTAAAATAAGATCAGCGGATTTTACTAAGCTAGACATTTTCGCAAAAAAAAGGTTTTTCCCCAATCTTAAAACCTCTTTAATTTTTCATCAGAATCAAACGCGAATCATAAAGCGAGACAGACGAAATGTTGTCAAGAACATATACATTTTTGTCCGGGATGGAACATATATTGATTTTTTTTACTGTGAATTACAGACTTACGTCGAAAGCGTGAAATATGGTTCGACAATGTACCATGTGATACTCCTTAACGTTTCTCCTAATTTTTTTTTCTTTCATTTGAGATTGAATCGCTTCTGTTCACACATTCCCTTTAAAATCAAGTTACACCAGGAAATGTCGATGTAAAGGTTTTTCGAAACGTTAAGGGGTACTGATCACGATGAACTTCATTGCTAAGTCAAAGTAATTTTCGTCGATGATTTCGCAACTTTACATTTGCGCTATCACGTTATCTACTTGTTGATGGTTGTCTTTAGCTGCAAAGGAACATTGTAATTAATTGATATATAAAAGTGTTTTAGTCTTTTCTATAGACTAGAAATAATAAACCTAAATCTCTCTCTTCGACAATCGCATCTTACTGTATACAGTTTTCGGCGGCCCCACACTATGATTATATAAACAAGCTTTACATTCTCTTCTTTGCTCTGTTTCAATCGCTTGTGGATGAAAGCGTTCTCTGTAGCGGCCATAGGTGGACTACTCTACAGAGGTGTCTTTAGCATGCAATGAGACACGGAACCTCGGTTTTGTGTCTCACCCGAAAGACTATTCTAGTATCGAACTTTTTACAGCTCTAGTACCGGTATGGACAGGAGATGAAAATTATTTCAGAAAATTCCCGAATGAGGTTCGAACTCACATACCTTGTCTATGAAAGCCAGTGATAGTAACACTCGACCATGTCCGCCCATTACCGGGTTAGTTGCAGAATCGCTTCTAACTTTGAAATCTTCAATACACCCAAGTGTAATCCGAAGCAAGCTACAAGGCGACTTGAACACATAGCAGTATGAAAGTCTAATGACAGTATAGCAGTGGAATATACAGTATATAAAACTTACCTATTTGATTTTGTAGTGTCACTACTTCATTCTGGAACAGTTTCATTTGTTTTGAACTTTTCGTTGTAAATCTGGAAATCCTTTGCTTCAAACCCTTAGAGACAGTCGACATGCTTTTTCTGAAGTGAATTAATTCCTTTTTTACGTCATTTTTGTAGCCAATCGGACTTCCTCCTTAAAATCTTTGACAAGTCCTTCTAATTTTTTCTGTAAAAACTTGTCGTGTAGAAGTGTACTTCTTTCTTTCAGTTCACGCTTCACATCATCGAGTTGCTCTTCCATTTTTCGAAACTTGTCCAAAACTGATTTTCTTTCAAGATGTTCGGCAACCATTTGTCGGACAATATCCCGTATCAGACCATCTGAACGCTTACTCCTCTGATGTCCCGGTAGTCCGACCGTACTTCCGCTTATACCATTAATGATAAACATCGCGGCGATGAAAACTGCGCCAAAATTTAAACAAGCCATCTTTGTTTGAAAACTAGTGTTTTCAGATTGAAACATTAAAGTTTATGGTGGTGTTTCTGCTGTAACAATCATTTTAAATTGTTCTAGGTGGTTAATTACTTACTAGCGTGATACGAAAAAGGATGTATGAAGGTATTGTATTGCAATTTAAACTTGTTCACGTACCAGATCGGTATCCGGTATCAAGAACAGCTGTGTCATAAAAACGACTACGATTTAACCGGAATTAATACATGAAAACTTAACACTAAATATGATATTATTATTCTTATCAATTTTTTTTATTATTATAAAAAATGACCAGTGTCCAGATAGGGATATAAATATAATAAGCTTAGTAAATTAGTATGGTCTTCAAAATGACACCTTTAATCCATAATTATCTTAAAAAAAAACAAAAGTAATACGATTGAATATCAAGCAGATTTAAGAATTTCAGATAAGAACATTGTATATTAGTTTTCTTATCTGGATTAAGTCGAAATTCCACGATGACCTTCGGTCCCGAATTTATATATAACGAGATTATTCGCAGAATCGCAAAAACTTATAACATGCCGGCAATTGTTTATACCTGACTCTAGAAGTTTCATGACAACACGTCTTAAGAAAGGGAGATATTGCATATCGATTTTTAATATTTGCATGTATTGTGGTCATGAATTTATTAATTAGCGAAATGATGCAAATGAGAATTCGGCATGCGAAATGTGATAGTCTCGAATTCAAAATAATTTTTAGTATAAAGATGGTTTCTTGATTTTAAAATGTTTGGAGTTTCTATCTGCAAATTAAAGTCATTTTGATATAAAACGTATATAAAGTTATATACCATTGAGAAAAAGACAAAATAAAATGCATTAGGGATAACCCTTTGTACAATTGTTATTTCCAGTCGTTTATTTTTAGATACAAGCTGTATGTGTTTGCGTTATGCAGATTAGCCACGTGTGAACAGCTCAGTGTTGTTTTTCTATTGAATTAAAAGCGAATTAAATTATTACGTGAACGAAGTACCTTACCAGGAAGCATAAAAATCCTAACTAGTATACATTAGAGAGTACCCATTTGTACGATTATGAACCAGGAATGATACAGAAACACTGTTAATTAATAGAAAATATTAAATAAATTTCCAGTTGTAAAAATGTTAGTACGTTAAACAGACAAATTACAAATATTTGATATATTCTTTTGTATTTTTTTCCCAGATAATTTCTGTTTAGATAAAAGTTGTACGTGTTTTGCAAATGAGCCACATGTAAACAGCTTTTTGTCTTTCTGTTTTAGTTAAGAGCGAATTTAATTATTACGTGGACAAAGTGCCCTACCAGAAAGCATGAAGAAAAATCCCAACTAGTATACATTAGAGTACCCATTTGCACGATTATGGAGCAAGTCTTAATTTTAACAAAGATAGAGACTCACTGTTAATTAACAGAAAAAATTAAATAGATTTCCAGTTGTAAAAATGTTAGGACATTAAACGGACAAATTACAATATTTGATATATTATTTTGTAATTTTTCCCGATGGTTTCAGATACAAGTTGTATATGTTATGCAAATTAGCATGTTGTCTGTCATGTTGACAGAGATCTAGATAGAGATTATATTGATCATGAAATAGATGTCAATATATACGTCTATATTTTGAATTTGATCAATAAAAAACTATAATTAAAAATTGTTGTCGGGGTACATTCTCGGCAACTCTGCGAATACGGTCATCTTTCTGTTTATTTTGTGACCTGCATATGTAAATAGGGGAAGGTCACACTAATAGTCGGATCGATAATTCACTGCAAGTGATAAGCTATATGAAGTTCCGATATGTACATGTAAATAAGGACATGCGACTCTGACGTCCACATCGATATGCAAATTAAGGTCATGTTTTATTGGTAGCTTTGCATAACACATCACATCTGTCTTGACGAAAGGATACAATTTTATTGTTTTTTATTAATTTTTTCTTACTTTTCCTTTTTAGATATATTGTACTCTTGGTTTATGTTTTCATTTTATTGCAGGTTTTGTTCATTAATGTCCGTGTGCATACTATCCAATTTTTATTCGTATCATATCACTGCCGAAGACAATACTGTCTTCAGAAATGCTGAGCACCTTTAGTATCTTTTTTCAACAAAGTTTGTCTAAAGGTTGATCGCACCTTTAACATTTATGATACCTAAATTAAACTTGACATCATGAAAAAATCTCTTGTTAAAATTTAACCAAGTCGTCGATTTTAGGCATGCACTTCATGAAAGTGTAACAGAGTAAATTTTGTCATTTTCTGAAAACACAAATTTATACATTATTTTAATGATTTTACTTTTCAATTCTAAATAAAATACCTAATACTTTTACTTTATTTTTCAAATAAGTTTTCCCGACTCAAAGAATTATACATTTTTGTTTATTCTTCAGTACATAAGTTTTTAATATTTTTCAGAATAATTTGAAACAATTTCTATTTTATTATTTTGTGATCAAATGTCAAATTTGGCGATTTTAAGCTTATGATTTAGGGCACAAAATAATCATGTTACATCATAAGTAAAGTCTCGTCTTTGTTCACTATCGGAAAATACAAACAAGATTCTATGGGGGTAGTACTTGTTAACATTTGTTAAATTTGAAGTCTACAGTTACACAGTTTCTATCTTTGTCCCTTTCCGGCTTTAATTGCGATATATTGTTTGGTAAACAAAAACCCTAATTTGCTGTTTCCTTATATGATCTAATATGAGGTTTCGGACAATAGCGGCTTAAGCGTTGTTAACACCTTATCGCGTGGATTCCAGGTGTCCTGAAGTGGTATACGTGATATGATCATACTTTGACAGAAAGGTTCAACATGGGCTAATTACTAAATTAAGTAATAGTGGTGAGTCTTATAATATTTTGAAGTTCCTCTGAGGAGCCTCACCTGATGTCGTCACCAAAGGATGCTTGGGAGAGTTTATTGTCTTGATGTGCAGGCATTGGATACAATTCTTTCATTGAAGGGGAATTCATTGAAGGAGATAACGCTCCTTTTAAGCCGATATCTTGTGGTATTTGAATCCTTTGAGGTTGTGATATATCAGTTTTATGCTCTAAATTACAAAAGATAGTTGTGTATCCTTTCAATTTCACTTCCTCTCTGTGTTTTTCGAGACGGGCTTGATGCTGTTGTTGCAACAATGTTTGGGGTGATGGAGTTGGTCTTGAAGCTTCTGAGGTTGGCAAACTTGGCACTAAACACATTCCGTTTCTGCTCAGAGCTATCCTAATTTGACTGATATTGTATTTTTTGCATTAGCTGTTGCCGTAACAACCCACCTGTGTCGACAGATATTCCCTGTGACAGCACATGACCTTGAAAATTTCCTGATTCTCTTGTTCCTTCTGGTTGTATAAGCAGACGAGGCAATGACATCTGATTCTGATGCATAAATGGATGGTTATGCTGAGGCTGAGATGAAGTTATTTTTGGCTTGTGCTGAACCATTTGGATTTTTTCGGTCACTCATTTGGAGGAGAGTACATGAGAATCAATCTGTCCTATGTTCCATCTCTTAATACCAGATTGCGGTGATGGCCCCCACTGTCCTCCCGTTCCGGAACTACGAACTGCTCCTGCTGCAGAAGGTATCTGACTTATGGTGCTAACTTTATTGTGCTGGACGACATTTTCTTGTTTGTCACTTTGTTTTCCTACTCCAAACTGTGCAATGACAGGTTGACCATGGGATTTCTCTTGCTCAGAGAGAAATGCCATTCTTGATAGAGACAAGCTCTTTTTAGGAGGTAGAGTTGCATGACCTCTAGACGGAGAGACACTTGGGGGCAGCGGTTCAGGTTTGTGACTAATTGTTGTGGTGGGTACATGTGAAATAACTGGCTGTAGACCCCATGGCACCTTGACCGGCAGGGGCTGGTCTTATCTTTTTTCTGAAGAATAGATAGACTGTGCAGCAATTCCACCTAAAAACGCTTGTGATACCTGATCTTTTTTTTTTTTTTTTTTTTTTTTTATTTAAATTTTTTCATGATTTTCCAATTGAAAAAAAAGACAAATCACACCATTTACACACTCATATGCACACACAAACACACACATACACTCAGGTATGGCAGATAATAATCGAGATCCAGATATATATATATATATATATATATATATATATATATATATATATAACCAAATTGTTTTTTAAAACATATATTTTTCTGAATACATGTGAATATAATTTTTTCCAGGGGTTAAGTTCAAAGTACACTGCCATCCATAAATGATCATACATGTTAACATCTGGTCCTATGATAAAAGAGCTTGACTCAAAGTCTTTATAAAATTATATTGTTGAAAACGTCATTATACTAAATCTGAGACTTTTTTCTAAAATAGTGTTTTCATCCTGAAAAGTAAAGTTTTCCCCACTTCCAAATACAGGGAAAATTTTCAATATTTCAACTATATGAACAAAGTTTGATATGATGATAATGAAGTGAACCTGTTGCAAAATTAAGATTTGTAAAGTTATTTATGGATGGCAGCAGTGTTTATACAAAAACAGCAAAAACAGCAAAAACCGTACATAAGGTACCATCCATGCAGTGTATAAAATTGGAGTTTATTGAGAGTTTCAAATGTATCAAAACATGTGTTAACATGACTGTAGAAAACTGATCTTTGTAGTTGGGTCTTTATATTGGAATGGTCACTTAAATTGGCTTTACTGTATTATTTTTTCACCTGATGCTGAAAAAATATTTTCACAACTAAGTGCATAACAACATGGTATGACTAAGTATATACATGTATATAAATTGTTTTTGTAAGAGCAGTGAAATTGTGTAAGCACATATTTACACATGTACATGTCTTGTCCAACAATACATGTAGTGTGGTGTTGTTATACACACTGACACTCAAAGTTATAATTTGGTGAACATGATGTCCCAAATCTAGCTAAAAAATGAATATTCAGTCAAATCTGTCTGTAAAGGCCACATCTACTAATTCAAATTACATGAATATGACAAATATTGCTACAATTCAATTGTACTTCCAACATGAGGTCTTTATAAAAAGGTGATCTTTGAGACAGGATTGACTGTAAAGACATGGTGACTAATATATTGCACACATAATATTCTGGTAACTATAGTAAACATGTTCAATATTAAACAAAAAACAAAATTTATCTACTTAAATATAGCTAAATATATGAATATTGCATAAAAATGTCTGGCTTTTAAAAGTAGCCAGTCTTAATAGAGTGATCTTTAAGGCAGGTTTTACTGTACAGACATGATGACAGGGAAATTACATCTCTGGTACATATGTTCCATAATATAACACAAATTATATCTAGAATTTGGATAAAATTTTATTAACTTTTAAATGTAGGAAGTGACATTTAAGGTTTGGTTGTATAGACACTGATATAAAACCTGTGTACATGTTCAATAGTACATAAGACAGAACATATCTAAAATTCTTACTGGAAATAATCTAGCCATTTTTAAACAGAAAAAAGATTGATCCAAATATTCCATCTGTTTTTAAAATTTTCAGTTTCCCCTTTTACATAATATCTTTATTTTTCTGTATTGAAGTATTCATTTAATATTTTTTTAAATTCAGGAGTTAGGATTTTGGAATTTTTATACTTTTTACTATAAATATAAGCTTTTTCCATTGAGATAACAAGATATAATATTTTGTGGTGATTTTCCTGTTGTCCAAGGATAATGTCTTTTACATTTACATTAAAATTTAGATTAAGTTTTTCTGAAATCCACTTTTCAATATCATTCCAAAACTGTCTAACAAATTCACAATCAAAAAACAAGTGGCAAATATTATCTTTGTATTTCTTACAAAAAGTACAGTTTTCACTTTCACTGAGTTTCAATTTAAACAACAATTTATTTGCTGCTACTATTCTATGAAAAATTCTGTAATTTAACCAAATAAGTTTTGTATCTTTTGTGGAGGAGAAGATTCTTTTATTTGTTAAATTCCAATTAAAGTTATCAGGAAGGTAAAGTTCATTTGCCCATTTCAACTCACTGTTTGGTTTTTTATAAAGTGTATATATGAAAATACTGTACATATCTTTAGTGCCTTTAGAATTTTTGTTGATAAAATATATGAAGTTTGGTATCTCTATATTTTGGGTCTTTTGTTGTATGTTTTTCAGAACAGGATATTTTGACAACAAACAACTTTTTAGTCCCTCATAAAGAGTAAATGGAGTATTTAACTTATATTTTATACAGAATTCAGAATATGTTAAAAAAGGCCCATCCTCCTTAAACAAATCTTGGATATAAATAATTCCTTTTTTGAGCCAGCTGTCATAAAAGATTGATTTATTATTGATTTTTATTTCTGAATTGTACCATATAGGAAATTTTAATATATTGCTATTTTCTTTTTTAGTCTTGAAACAAATAATATTCCTAAATTCTTTTAATGAGGACAATTAATCATTCCAAAAGGCATTTTTGGTTCTACTTTTTAACACATTTAAAAAGTCCTGTCCAAAAGTAAGAAAATTAAAGTAGGAAATTTCCATTAGTTCAAAAAATATTTTACTTATCAAAGAATTTGTTTTGTTTATTTTCCTGATCCATGTAAGTTTCAGTGATTTAATAAAAAAATCTTAGATGAAGCATTTTACATCCCCCTAGTTTGTATTCTTGTACCATTTGTTTTCTGCTTATTCTATCACATTTTCCACTCCAGATGAAATTATAGAACATAGTTTCTAATTGTTTTATATATGATTCTGTGGGGTTAGGCAAGCTTAAAAACAAATGTGTCAATTTAGGGAGAAGTAAAGTTTTAATAACTGTAATTTTTCCAAGGGGGGTTAATTGTCGTTTAGACCATGTTTTTAAGTCCTTTTTAATTTCTAAGTATTTTGTGTCAAAATTCAAATCGTGATACCTGATCTTGTGTATACCCTGGAAAGGTTACAGGTACAGAACTATCTTCACTGAACACTGGCTTGCCAGCATATTTCTTTGCTGACCTCTTTGGTTTCTTTGGTTCTGAAACTAAAACAAAATGTACAATAAATCTAGGTTCCATAATTTTGAAATTGTTTTTAATTGAATTCCTGAAATTTGTGATAATTTAGTTCTTTTTGGAGTATTTCCCCCCCTAAAATTTTGTAAAAACCGTTCCTTTTTGAAATTGTATTAAAAAAACGACCGTCTAGTGCTGTAAAATTAAAAATGGTATAATATGTAAAAATAAATATGATATATTTTGCGTTTTTGTTTTTATTTTGTGACGTACAGGGCTTAAAAGTAGACGCCGTTTTGAAGCCTGAATAATTTCGCCACTTTATAGATGTAGGTTGAATGCTTTAAATAGTATACAGGCCCTTGTTTCACAGTTATTTCTTAAGTAAGATTCATTTTAACTATAATTTTACAACTTAATGCAAACGTTTATGATATCATACTTTATCTAAGTAACGATCTAGTAACACCTCTTTAAATATCCAAAACAAACAGATTGATATCAGTCGGATTATCTGATGGATTATCGTAGATTTAGATCGTCTTTTAGAACTGTGAAATTTTGACAACTTTTCCTTTTTATCTATGATACAAACCAGTAAAGACCCATCAATCAACATGTCGGAATCCTAAAAAAATTATTTTTTTTTAAATATCAAAAACCAGATAGATCTTTCATTTTCTTTGTGAAGCTAATTATGCATTTACATATAAAATCCACTGAAATTCTTTAATAAAATTGGAGTTTTTCACTAAGCGTATTTAACACTAAAAGGGAATCGCAATGCACATGAAAGATGTTCATAAAATATCTCTGCACAAAGTAAAGCATTTCCACTATGGGGATTCTATATGCTAAAAGCAATGAGAGTGATAGGTCCTTTTGTGCATACAATTTAAGATGTCAGTTCGTTGCCTTCAGCCATTGGATATGATATTTCTTTGACAAATACATCTTTATATACAATTCACGTTTTACATATATTTACATAAAACTCTTGTTATAATTCCATTCGTCTGTTGGTTATTTGTGACTTCACTCACCACAACATTTGCTTGAAATCTCCAAATTCATATACATCTTATAATTATAAGTCTCCATTAATTCATCACCAAAACCGTCAATAAAGCCTTTTAAAATCTGACATAAAAAATGATTGCAATTTATGGATTTTACTGTGGGTTCAATGGCCCAGTTGGTAATAGTATAGTGGTTGAAAGTCTTAGCCTTGAAGTCCAAGACGTGGGTTGATCCGGTCGACAATAAAGGTTTTTTAATTTTTCTTTCGGGCTATGTGACTTTACCAATTGGGTTTGTTTCCGTTTTATGGACTGAGTGGTATACGATGTCCAACCAAGTGAATTAGCTCTCAAAAATGACCATACGCGTGCTTGAATACAAAGCAGATTGAAATTACTATCGCATAAAACTCGCAAACTTTATGCACTCGTATTTCTTTTATGAAATGCTTCGCAATAAGATAAAATAAATGCCCACCCGCGAATATGCGAAACAATGGATGGACAGATAGACGGACGAACGAACAACACCTTGTCATAACCAGATTATAAAATGCACGTTTTTTTCGGAAGAGAACGTAAAATAAACGAGGTCCCTTGTCACGGTAGGCGTGGGGTTCAATAAGGAACCCGACTGTATAACACCATCAAAGCATAATTCCTGCACCTGCGACAATAGCTGGAGACATCTCTATATAAGTGAACACTCTTTACTTGGACGTTAAACACCATTGCCTAACTAAACTCATCTCAACTCGTCCTTTAAAGTGCAACATGTAGAGATTAATTGATTGGTTAATTGATTGATTGATTGATTGATTGATTGATTGATTGATTGATTGATTGATTGATTGATTGTGATTGATTGATTGATTGATTGATTGATTGATTTCGGTTTTAACGTCCCCGTCAAGAATATTTTACTTATATCGATACGTCATCTGCTATAGGTTAACGTGCACAAATTAGAACGTTAACTTGTAATGATTTTTAATGCTGTTTTCACGACGCCGGAGATGACGTTTATTAATCTAAAATTTTGGTGTATGGGTGATATAAGCAACAATTTAGTCTCTACTTAATATCAATGGTGAGATGTGCGAGTGCGTTTTTAGTCAGCTTTACAATAATGCTCACTCAGGAGACTAGTGTGCAAGTCAGTGCCCCGCAGACAAGTATATCACTCCTCAAGTCATATTTTACTGACACTGAATATACCAGGCGATACTCGGTCATCTTAAAAAGTGAGTTTGAGGCGATGGAACAGTATCTCAAATATTATTGTTATGGATTCGAACCCACAACGTCCCACTCTCAAGGCGGACCCTCTACCACTGAGCCACGGGTAAATACACAGTACGCATTTTTTCGTCATCATAACGTATTGCAATTCTTTGGTTTCATAAACCTACTGACGTAATTCGTATCACATGACGTAAACCATATTTTCGTTTATTTTATCGACGAAGTGGCTTTTTCTATTTATAAATGTGATGATTAGAATCTAATGTATCGACAAACAGCATTGACATGTTTGCTTGACCTTTTATTAAGAATATTCATAATGTGATGATCCATCCAGTAAATTGGCAGTAATACATCAATAATTCATATTTCCATGAGGTTTACGAAATAGAGCACCTTTATTCCCCATACACAAATACACTGGTCTAATTTTAAATACTCTATTTAAAGATCAAGCGGACACGCCATTGTTGTTTGCTTGCTATAACAGAGGTTGCTCTTTAATTCTGAAAACAAACGTTTATGCCAATTCAACTCCTCCTATTGATTGATTGAATGAATGGGGTTTTACGTCCTAATCAAGAATATTTCATTTATATCGAGACGTCACCATAGGTGAAGTGCAAGAATTTTTATCTGTGCATTGCATTAAGAGCAATGTGAAGAGAGGGGTTTTATAACGTGCCGCGCCTATCGTGACACGGGGAATCAATTTGAAGGACGGCATGATTTTCATTTCTTAATGCCGAATGCTTGGAGAAAGAACAGTAACTATCTTTTTTCCAGTCTCCACCAGACCCGGCATGGGTTCGAACCGACGACATCCCACATACGATGCGATCACTCTACCATCAAGCTACCAAAGTGGTAACTCTCTTTCCTATTATGTTAGTGGGCATTCATGTTATTGGATAATAAAACTTGGTTTTAATAGTATATTAGAAACTTGGCAAAATCAGTAATGTCAAAACCCCAAAGCAAAGTAAGCTGGCAAATAAGTTAAATACGTGCAACACCAACGTAGTGAGACCGTGTGCTCCGGAAGGGTAAGACGAAGGTCAGTTACATGCGTTGTAGTCCAAGTCAAATATATTTATTCAATATCTCATCTGGCTGAAAACTTTTTGTTATAAAAGTCGCAATGCATAAACAATTTAAAATGCTGACTGTTAAGCGGACACTAATAAGCAAACCCGCTGTAATTTAAAATAACGAAGTGTTGATCTACTAAATGGGGTTTTACGTCCCAGTCAAAAATATTTCACTTATATTAAGATATCACCAGTTTTTAGTGCGACCAGGGCAATGTACGGGGAGGGTTCTTTGAAGTGCCACGTCTGCCATGACATCAGGACATCAGTTTTTAAGATCTCTTTCGAAGGACCCCTTGGCAATTTTTTATAAATCTCTAGTGCTTGTCGAACAATTCACCACTACCTATTTTTAAGTCTTCTTCAGACCCCGGCCGAGGTTCGAACCCACAATATCCCCACGATCTATCGATTAAGCTACTGTATTGGTAATAAATCAATGGGACTCGTTATTAATTATCGATAAAATGACTAGAATGTAAAACAAAATAAAATTCTGTTTTGTCAAATCACTTTTATTTTATTGCAATTATCCAAAACAATTACAAGGTAATCAAACTGCCACTGAAAAAGCTGTAGTTATTATATGTTATCCCGACTCCTTTTACCCAGACTCTATCCCCTTTGTTCAGCTGAACCATCAATGTTAGGGACGTTGACGGGTTAGCTGTACTATATGCTTGAGAGTAGGCTAATTGTACATCATTTTTCATAATATATCCTTGGACATAATTAGCAGACACAGACTGTAAAGTAACGCTGAACATGTACATCCCATCTTTGGGACAATAAAACACCCCTGTGTTGCTATGGTAACCTCCACCGACGTTAGTCATAACCTTCTTAAACACCAAGACTGAAGATGTTGTTACCTGTGTGTTCAACTGGACAGAAAAAGCAACTGCTCCGTGTGCCTTTCTGGTGTGGTTTGCTAAAAAAAAATATATAAAATATATTACCAATGAGTAGCAAATAATAACGTTGATTCATGTGTATGTTGTTTTATAAAACTAAACTGAACTAAAACAAGATCAGCCGATGTTACTGAGCTAGACATTTTCGTATATTAGGTTTTTGCCAAAGTTTAAAACCTCTTTTATTTTTCATCAGAATCTATCGGGAATCAAAAGCGAGACAAATGAAATGTTGTCAATAACATACATTTTCTGTTTGGGATCGAACATATAATTGAATTTTGTTACACTGTGAATGTACAGACTTGCGTCGACAGCGTGAAAATAGGGTTCGACAATGTACCAAGTGATATCCCGTAACGTTTCTGATGAAAAATTATTTCCATTGAAAGTTGAATCGCTTAAGTTCACATATTCCCGTTAAAAATCAGTTATTTCTGAAAACTACGACATAAAAATTTTCCGAAACGTTCTGCATAAACATTAAGGGATATTGATCACGGCGAACTTCATCGCAAAGTCGAAGCAATTTTTGTCGACGATTTCGCAACTTTACATTTGCGTTATCGCATGATCTTAATGTTGATAGTTGAAATTAGCTGAAAAAAACATTTTAAATAATTGATATATTAAAGGTATCTAGTCTTCTATAGACTAGATGCATAAGCAATAACCAACCGTAATCTCTCTTGTCGTCAATCGCATCTTACTGTATACCGTTTTCGGTGGTCCCACACTATAATTATATAAAATCGCTTTTCATTCTCTACTTTGCTAAGTCTGTTTCGATCACTTGTGGTTGCAAGCGTTCTCTGTAGAGGCCATAGGTGGCCTACTCTACAGAGGTGTCTTTAGCATGCACTGAGACACGGGGCCTCGGTTTTGCGTCTCACTAGAAAGACTATTCTAGTATCTATTTTTACAGCTCTAGTACCTGTATGGACAGGAGATGAAAATAATCTCAGAAAAGTCCCGAATGAGGTTCGAACTCACATACCTTGTCTCTGAAAGCCAACGATAGTACCACTCGGCCATGTCCGCCCATTACCGGGTTAGTTGCAGAATTGCGTCTAACTTTAAAATCTTCAATACACCCAAGTGTAAGCCGAAGCAAGCTACAAGGCGACTTGAACACTTAGCAGTATGAAAGCCTAATTACAGTATAACAGTGGAATATACAGTATATAAAACTTACCAATTTGATTTTGTAGTGTCACTATTTCATTCTGGAACAGTTTCATTTGTTTTTAACTTTTCGTTGTAAATCTGGAAATCCTTTGTTTCAGTCCCTTAGAGACAGTCGATATGCTTTTTCTGAAGTAAGCTAATTCCTTTTTTACGTCATCTTTTGTAGCCAATCGGTCTTCCTCTTTAAAATCTTTGACAAGTCCTTCTAATTTTTTCTTTACAAACTTTGTGTCTTATAGAAGTGTATTTCTTTCTTTTAGTTCACGCTTCATAGCATCGAGTTGATCTTCCATTTTTCGAAACTTTTCCAAAACTGATTTTCTTTCAAGATGTTCGGCAACCATTTGTCAGACAACATCACGTATCAGACCATCTGAACGCTTACTTCTCTGGTATTCCGGTAGATCGACCGTACTGCCGTTAATACCATTGATGATAAACATCGCGGCGATCAAAACTGCGCACAAATTTAAACAAGTCATCTTTGTTTGAAAACTAGTATTTTCAGATTGAAACATTACTGTTTATGGTGATGTTTCTGCTGTAACAATCATTTTAAATCGTTCTAGGTGGTTAGTAACTTATTTGCGTGATACGAAAAAGGAAGTATGTAGATATCGTATTGCAATTTGAACTTTTTCACGCATCAGATCTATATCCGGTATCCAGAACAGCTGTGTCGTAAAAACGCCTACGGTTTAACCGGAACTAATATTTGAAAACTTGACACTAATTAAATATTATTATTATTATTATTATTATTATTATTATTATTATTATTTAAATGATCGGCGTCCAGATAAGAATACAACTGTAATAAGCTAAGCATGATTTTCAAAATGACACCATTAATCAATAATTTGAAAGCAAACACAATTACTGAAAATTAAAATTAAGGTGATTTTAGGATTTCAGTTAAGAATACTGTAGTTTACTTTTTATCGCGAGGTATTTATTAACGCGTAATTTCCTGATGACTGTTAGTCCCAAATTCATATATCACGCGATTATTCTCAAAGTCGCGAAACTATATTACATGCCGGCAATCGTTTATGCATCATCGGAAATGTTTTGATAAAACGTCTTAAGAAAGGGAGATATTGCATATCGATCGTCATTTTTTTTATTTTCTTATGGATTGTGGTCGTGAATTGAAAAATTAACCGTTAGGGGTCGGCGCGCGAAATGTGATACTCGCGAATTCAAAGTAATTTTTAGTATATAGATAGTTTCTTGTGAAAATTGGACAAGGAGCTGGTCTAAAATGTTCTATTTTTTCCTCTTTTCGCTATACCAAATAATAGAGGGTTACCTAATCAAATCTACAAAAAATAGATAAAACCATACTAATCCATATCACAACTCTCATACTAAACAATACCAGGAAAATAATTTGAAGTTTTTCTTTGAAGATGTCTAAAATATGACATATGGCAAATCCGGTTAGGTGAAAAAAGGGACATGTTTCTGGACAGCTCCAAAAGAACGCCGTTAAAAAGCCTTTACATATCAACTTAAGTTTGAAAAATTAAAACTAGTTAGATTATAGATGCATTGAACATAATTCTGACATAAAACGAAGTTATATACCCATGAGAAAAGAAACAGAAATAGTATACATTAGGAATTACCCCTTTGTACTATTATGGACCAAGTCTTAATTGTAACAAAAATATAAAATTACTGAACATTAACAGAAAATATCAAATGTTAGTACTTTAAACATATATATATTTTTGTCAGTTTTTTCTGGTCGTTTATTTTTAGGTACAAGCTGTATGTGTTCGTGTTATGTAGATTAGGCACATGTTAACAGCTTTTTGTCTTTCTTTTTTAGTTAAGAGCGAATTAAATTATTACGTGGACGAAGTGTCCAACCAGAAAGGATGAAGAAAAATCCAAACTAGTGTACATTAGAGAGTACCCATTTGTACGATTATGGAGCAGGTCTTAACTTTATAAAAGATAGAGAATCACTATTAATTAACAGAAAAAATTGAATAAATTTCAAGTTGTAAAAATGTTAGTACGTTAAACGGACAAAATACAATATTTGATATATTCTTTTTGTAATTTTTTCCCGATGGTTTCTTTTTAGATACAAGTTGTATATGTTATGCAAATTGTCTGTCATGTTGACCGAGATCTAGATAGAGATTATATTGATTCTGAAATATATGTCAATATATACGTCTATATTTTGAATTTTATCAATAAAAAACTATTATTAAAAATTGTTGTCAGGACACATTCTCGGCAACTCTGCGAATACGGCCATCTTTCTGTTTAATTTGTGACCTGCATATGTAAATAGGGGAAGGTCACACTAATAGTCGGATCAATAATTCACTGCAAGTGATAAGCTATATGCAGTTCCGATGTGTACATGTAAATAAGGAAATAAGGACATGCGACTCTGACGTCCTGATCGATATGCAAATTAAGGTCATAGATCTATGGGTAGTTCTGTCTTGACAATAGTAGATACAATTTTATTGTTTTTATTATTTTTCTCTTTTTTCCTTTTTGAGATGTTTTGTACTGTTGTTTCCATTTTATTACAGGTTTTGTTTATGTCCGTGGTGAGAACTGCATACTATCTAATTTTATCAATGTCATATCGCTGACGAAAACAAGACCGTGTTTAGAAGTGCTAAGCACCTTTATCAGTTTAAAACAGTATCTTTTTTCAACAGAGAGGAATTGACATTGGATATTAAAAACGCCGTCGTCGATTCACATGAGGCAAAGCATTTGTCTAATTTTTTTGTTCGATCGCATCTTTCACATTTATGGTACCAAATAAAGCTTTAAATCATGAAAAAATTATCTTGTTAAATTTAACCAAGTCATCGATTTTTGGCATGCACTTCATGACAGCCTCGGACAAGACATAGCTCACAATATGTCCCATACACTGTCAGTTTCGTAATTATGTTTTTGCTTTTTTAAACTCTGATTTGTTTTAAATCAACAATGGCAATAGGTAAGTATACTGTAGCTGTAATTTGGTTTTTCCTACATCAATAATCCTATATAATAGTTATACTTGTTTTCGGAAGTTTAGTCGTTTTTAGGCGATGTTATACTATACACATACATGTTCATGTTAATGAGATGCCACTCATTTAAATTTTCTACACTTTTATAATGATGTAATATTTTGTATCACTATGTCATATGTTTTTGATAAATAGTATGGAAGGACAATAAAACTATTATGTCCAAAAACAAAATAATAATAATAATAAAATATCAAACCCAGTGTGCATAATTGTGTATTATTGTCAGAAATATACTTTTTTATAAATTTGCTGCTAGTTAAAATTTGAAATATCTCGAACAAAATTTCCCTCATACAAAGTATTTCCTTAGATTAATTGAGTAGAACATACTTTATTCACTTGGGTATTTTGATAACAATTTAATTTTATATTTTTTGTGCAAGCACTACTGATGAGGAATTGTATTTCAAAACGGCCGTCTAGTTCTGTAAAATTAAAACTCGTATAATATGAAATTTTAACCCCTGAGCTGGTACCTCTGTAGGTTGCTGGTTCCCCAAGAATATAAAAAAACTCAGTAGACAATAATTGTGTATTATTGTCAGAAATATACTTTCGACTAAATTTGCTGAGAGTTAAAATTTAAAGATGCTCAAAAACTAAAGTATACTCCCTCATGCAAAGTATTTCCTTAGCTAAATTTGGTAAAATATATTTTGGTTATTTGGATATATTTACGGCATTTTAATAACAACTTTAGTTTTATAATTTTGGTGCAAGCATTACCAATGAGGAATTGTGTTCCGGAACGGCCGTCTAGTACTGTTAGATTAAAACCGGTATATGATATGCGTTTTTTATTTTTATTTTGTGACGTACAGAGTTCGAAGGTAGACGCCGTTTCGGGACCTGAATAACCTCGCCAGTTAATACTTAAGTATACAGACTCTGGTTTAACATTCATTTCTTAACTAAGATTTATCCTAACTTAAATCTTATAATTTTAAGCAAAAGTTTACGGCTTTACAGACAAATATTTTCAACATAATTAAAATATCCGATGTAATTAGCTTTTGAAAAAAAAATCTCCAAAGCTACACCTTAAAATCACAAATTAAATATTTTGAAAACTAACAAAATTATTCAGATTTCAAAATCGCCAGATTTAAGTTAAGGAAAATCTTAGCTGAAAAATGATTGTCATTGTTGACGGGATTCTTTACTACCCCGTGTTTTCTTATATCTAAGTAACAAACCAGTGAAACTTCTTTAAATATCCAAAAAACAGATTGATATCAGACGGATTATCTGATGGATTATCGTAGCTTTAGATCGTGTTTTAGGACTGTGAAATTTTGACAACTTTCCCTTTATAATTATCTATGATACAAACCAGTGACGACCAATCAATCACCATGTCGGAATGCTAAAAAAATTGTTTTTTTGAATATCAAATCAGATAGATCTTTCATTTTTTTGTGAAGCTAATTATGCATTTACATAAAAAATCCACTGAACTTCTTTAATCAAACTGGATTTTTTTTACTAAGCATATTTTAACACTAAAAAGGAATCGCAATGCACATGAAAGATGTCCATAAAATATCTCTGCACAAAGTAAAACACTGCCACTATAGGGGTTTTATATGCTAAAAGTAATGAGAGCGATTGGTCCTTTTGTGCATACAATTTAAGATGTCAGTTCATTGCCTCCAGCCATTGGATATGATATTTCTTTGACAAATACATCTATATATACCACTCACGTTTTACATATCCCCAGGATATTTACATAAAACTCTTGTTATAATTCCACTCGTCTGTTGTTTATTTGTGACTTCGCTCACCACAACATTTGCTTGAAGTCCAAAAATTCATCTTATAATTATAAGTCTCTATCAATTCATCACCAAAACCGTCTATAACGCCTTTTAAAATCTGATAAAACAAATAGTTGCATTTATGGAGATTTAACTATGTTTTTTTTTATAAACCGAGGTTCAATTACGCAGTTTGGTATGAATATAGTGGTTGTAAGTTGTTAGCCTTGAAGTCAAAGACGTGGGGTTGATCCGGTCGTAAACATTCGACAAGGGTTTTTTAATTTTTCTTTCGGGCTATGTGACTTTACCAATTGGCTTTGTTATTGGGTTCCAGGTAATTGCCATATTGCAAAAGATTTTATATTATGGTTTTATAATTTTAATATATGCCTGTTTCTAGGAATCGTGGACTTTTTATGGCAAGGCGCTATTCGTCCGTCCGTCCGTCCGTCCGTCCGTCCATTCATCTGTCCGTCCGTCTGTAATAATTTTGTATACCATGAACATTTCGTATTTTTAAAAGATCGCCAAATAAAAAGTCATATGAAAAAATATGTTCGCTGTTCGGAGCTTCGAATTTAATACCGAAGAGAGAAAAGTGGAGATGTACTCGACAAAATGTCACTTTCTACGCTCTTTTGGTTAATTGACAGATCGTCGGACACGCCCGCAATATTTCAACAAAGGCCCGACATGCTTGAATTACACACAAAAAGAATAAAAATGACGTTACTGACACTAATACTAGTACGTCATTAGTTTCCGTGACGCTGCTTTGGTACAGTGATGTCGGCCTGTGTCGGAACATAAAAGTCATGACCGGCAATATGTCAATTGGTTGGTTGAATGCTGTTTTACGTTGGATTAGCAAGGTTCACTTATAAGCGAGGAGACATTTTTCTTATAAACCCCAATGATTAAAAT